>CM076574.1:1241525279-1241826448 GCA_034641835.2 Pinus albicaulis | reverse complement strand
CATTCTCATCCAACCCTTTGGGGTTCTAGGAGTCAATATGGCCGAGATGATAAGTCACTAAAATAATATTTTATTTTAAATAAAAAACCTCACCGAACCTGTTGTCTTCAGAAATGGTATCCCTTCACTCAGTGACTCGAACAATATAGGTTTTAATAACCCCACCGTTATAAATCTTTCCTTCATCAAATTAGACCGAGCCTCTTTGTCCCTTCTTCAAAAAGGACTAAACTTTGCCATTACCCCGAATAAAATTCCTGTTGACAATATAATCAGCAACATAGAAATTGCAATAAGAGACCTCAACCTTATTGAAGCCGAAGAAATAAGACAAGAAACTGTCAAAATTCTTAAAAATTCCAAGCCACCTCCATGTAACCTATCTAAAGTAGAAAAACTTGCCCTAAAAAACCTAAAAAAAAATAAAAATATAATCATCCTAAAGGCAGATAAGGGTAATGCAACGGTAATAATGGATAGGGTTGAGTATAATAATAAAATGGAAGACCATCTAAAAAACAGTGGTTGCTACAAAATTCTTAAGAAAGATCCTAGTACTAAAATTCTTAGGGAAGTTATCAAAAAAATAAAAGACTCTTCTCTTGACAACATAATAAAAAGGAGAATCACCCCTTCTAGCTCCATCACACCTAGAATATATGGTGCTCCAAAAGTGCACAAAGCAGGCATCCCCCTTAGACCCATAGTCAACACCATTGGTTCGCCTACCTACCTTCTCGCACAATACCTTGCCAAAAAAATTTGCCCCCTTGCTGGAAACACCTCTTCTCATATCAAAGACTCTGCCTCCTTTGTTCAATGGGCCAAAAACCTTGACATGAAAGATAAAGATCTCATGGTAAGTTTTGACATTGTCTCCCTTTACACCATGATTCCTATAGATGAAGCCATCAACATTCTTGAAACTATCACAGATAGTGAAACCATAGACCTCCTTAAATTATGTATAAAATCATCTTTCTTTAGCTTCAACGGAATTATTTATGAACAAACTCATGGGGTAGCTATGGGCTCACCTCTGTCTCCTATTATTTCCAATATATACATGGAACATTTTGAGCAAATAACCCTCAATTCCTTTCCCTTCACCCTTGAAGAATGGAAAATATATGTAGATGATATCTTTGCTAAATGGACCCATGGTATTTTGAAATTATATGAGTTCTTAGCTCACATTAATAGTATCTCAGAACACATCAAATTCACCATCGAAATTGAAAAAGACAACCAATTACCTTTCCTAGACATCCTCTTAACAAAAAAAGAAGGTAAACTCAACACCATAGTTTATAGAAAGAAGACCCACAAAGATAGATACCTTCATGCTGACTCACATCACCACCCTAGTCAAAAAATTGGCATCATTAAAACCCTAACAACTAGGGCATCTAGAATTACAGACTCCCACCTCCTAGAACATGAGATAAACCATCTTCGTCATGCCTTTCAACTAAATGGATACAACAAAAATGTCATCAATAAAGCTATACACCAAACCCTTAAGAAGAATAACTTAAAAGGAACCTTTGACATCCCTAAAATCTCTTTACCTTACATTAAAGGAACAACTGATAAAATATCTAAAGTTATTAACAAACATAACATTAAGATTGCCTTCACCCCTCCTAATATGATTTTAAAAATGGTAGAATCTACTAAGGATCCTATAAACCCTAGACTGCAAAAAGGCGTCTATATTATACCTTGCTCTTGTGGAAAAGAGTACATAGGTGAAACAGGCAGATCCCTTAATATTAGACTAAAAGAGCATGCTGCAGACTTATCTCGGAACAGAACAGCTAAATCCACCTTGGCAGAGCATGCATTATCATCCTCACACTACATACGAATGGAGGATGCCAAACTTGTCTCTAAGGAGGACCATTACCTAAAGAGGAAAATCAAAGAAGCCATCGAAATTGAAAAAAGAAAAAACAACATAAACCGGGATGATGGTCTTATTATTAGCGATACTTGGAAACCCTTGATACATCAAAACCTCTTGAAAAACATAAAAAAAATAATAATTAGTGTTGTGGAGGTAAATCCCCTCTGCGGACAGAGGCGATCCCTACTAGCCCAAAATGGGTCTAGCAACAATCGTAACACATTATGGCGCAGGTCCTTAATTGCAATAAACCAGCTTGCGAAGAAGGCTTACCTTGAATCCAACATTGTCCCTTGCAGAGAAAGTAGCACTTCTGTTCCTTAGCTCTGGCAGATCACGATCCTCACAATCTCTGTGATTGGACACCTGCACACGCAAGAAACAAAGCAAATGCAAGCATAAAATCCAATATATACAACTATATGTCAGTCAGAGAAGACATAACTCATCATCATAATCAACAACAGGAGTGGAACCATAACCAATAGTCGTTTATCATTAATCAATCAAAGGAGGATACAACCTAGCTCTGACGCTGAATTCTCCTTCAGAGGGTCGCCAGCGGAACATGTCTCGAAAAAGCCTGTCGGGGATGGGACAATCCCCTCTCTTCAGATGTCTCGACAATAGTCTCCTTGCTTGGATTTGGCTTTAAGGGAATGAATCAAGGCTCTTGCAACGTAAGGCTCTGATGGCTCTTGGGAACCAGCTTGCAAAGGAGATGAGCAAGATTTTATAGATGGAGGAAGGGGAGTTGGGATCCCTATAATCATGGGATTGGCCCTATCCTCAAGGAAGCTTCTATGAGAGGTGGCAAACCACTTCCTCTACATGGAGATCCGATCCCAAACCTCCCAACTCAAATTAGATACCAGTTTATGGATTGGTTAGGATGAAACTTCCGCCATTTATTTTTAAAAAACACTCCTTAAAATGGATGGCACGAGTGCAACTCTGAGACAGAGCGCCAATTGGCGCGCCCTTTTTGAATTATTTCCACCATTGGCGCGAGTACTGAATTGGCTTCCTGCACCAATGCAAAAAGGGGTGTTTTTAAGGTTTTTCAGAAGGATTTGTCTTCAGGGCAATGAAAGCTCATGTTCAGAGGGATGTCATGAAAGTGGTTTCAAGTCATGTCACTACTCACAGGTCACGAAATGAGCCCTCCAATTGTGCGGGATGGGGAATTGTAGGGATGGTGACAAATTGCTGTGTAACAGATGCCCCCTAAAGCATGAGGCCCGAAAGAGAGAGAGGGGTGAAATGCTTTACGAGAACGTGTCCAACTGAAAACACCGCCGTCGGAAAACCTGCGTAGAGAAGTACAACTGATATCTCAAATACATTATATATATATGGCATGGGCGCAGCCATCCAAAATAGAGTATGTAATAATCCAGATCCGAGGCATGGACGCAGCCATCCAGTGAGGATCGATAAATAGACTCAGGTATGGTCACAGCCATCCAATCAGTGAGTAATGTAACTAATGATAATAATCCACAAAACCGCAGCCTAGATTCCAATAGAAAAAATCCAGGGTCTCGCGCTCCATCTTGACCCGAACAAAGTACAAGTTCAAGCATGTGAATAAGTGAGCTGAAGTCAAACATGCAAGAACGTCATCTGATTACCAGCCAGTGATGAAAGCTGTTAACAAACGCGAGAGGTACCACCAATGATGACAATGGCCCTCAAGGTACTATAGGTACAATCTACGGCATGTGAATCAATGAGCTGGCATTGAACACCCGTAGAATCACTAGATCGGAGACCAATGATGAAAACCTCACGTCGAATGCAAAAAACCTGCCATTGAGGCAAACAGGCTCCAAGGTACCAGAAGGGAGTCTCTAGATCAGCTTCCTGGATAATGAGATGAAGTCGACAGGAAGTGACCTTGATCGAAGGTGGGCCATAGTGTTTCCCACAACATTGACACGAGACAGAGGAACATAATGTCTTTGTGAATCACGATCAGATGAGAATCAGAGGAAGGTTGGTACTTGCAGAGGTCAACTTCTCTTGAACATATAAATGGCACAACAGTGAGTTTGGCAGTATTTGACATCAATAGATCAGAGGTCATGATGACGAGGCAAAGAGGGAATGAGAGGTCAAAAGGGATCACCCAAACCCATGGAGGTAAGCGAAAAAATGAGATGAGATGTCCCCAAACCGACGCGAATGTAGACAAGTGCCATGTTCAAGAGCGACATACTACCTACACAACAATGATGTTGGTTCCATTTTCCCCACCATTTCTGGTGAGTACCTCTTTAGTTTTACACAAGCTTGAAGAGGATACCATATGCTTGCTGTATAAGCCCATCCTAGTACATTTAACGAGCCCTAGGAAGGAGGGACTCGAATGACGTCATTACAACTGAATCCGATGTCATCAGGGTTTAACGAGTCTGACAAAGGAAGAACTCCGTGTCTTTTCATATTTAGAGAGTTTGAAAAGACAACAGAAAAGTAAACTCCAAAGGTCCCTTTTTGTAAATAGTTTCTCAGATCCGAAAAGGTAGAAAAAATTGTCTGAGAAAACCTCCTAGTCACAATAGGCTAAGGTATTCCTTTATCGTAAATAATCTATCCCAGCCCGAAAAAGGGTTAACCATATACTGGGTAGATGTCTTTTCCTGGCCACTTCAATGAGATCAAAATGAAAAGGGCCTCAGCAATCTTTTCATGTTTAGAGAGTCAGAAAAGAGCTGAAATATGACTCCAAAATGACTTTCTCGTGTATTTACCGAGTCTGAAAAAGTATAAAATACAACTCGTGACACCGTTTAAGTTGCGTAAAAACCTGTTGCTGCACATAAAGTCAAGTGTAAAATCCATTTTTGACAAAATATATTAAAATATTAATAAAAAATGACTTTTAAAACCTATTTAGATTTCAAAAAGTTATAAATAAGTCTCAAATGGTAAAAACAAAATTACTTTTACTATTTACCTCATTGGAGAGCAACAGTGGTCCATTTGTGTGCAAAATTCTGACGGCGACTGCGACTGATCCGGGATACCATTCAGATCCCCGTTTGTTCCAGGTAAGGGGCGCTTCCTTGAACTCCATTTCAATCCATTTTTTAGATATTCCCATTACGGATTAGATTTCTGTGGAAAATTTTTAAAATTTTAGGGCTTTGCCCATTGGCATGGGTAGCGGGTACGAACCCGCGCCAATGGCCTTTTGCTTACAAAGGAGCTGTGCCAATTGGCGCGACTGTTAGGGAAACAGTCGCGCCAATGGTGGAACTCAATTTTCTGCTCTAGATTTCTGAATTGCGAGCGATTCAAATGAAATTTCAAGCATAACAGAGATCTAATCAAGGCTTTTTGATCATGTTGATGCAAGTTACTCAGGCATAATGGTTATTGAATGGAAGGAGAGGGAGCATGGGTAAGAGGATGAACTGGCTATGGAGAATGAAGCCTGTATGAATGCACTTAAGAACTTTGGACTCAAAAAGTTCTTCCTAATGCCCTATTTACGAGCTCAACCGGAGTTACTACAATACTTGGTCAGTATATGGGATGAAAATGAAGAAGTGTTTAAGCTTCAGGACCAAGTTTTGGAAATTGAGGTTTCCAACGTATATTTCATAACCGGATTGTCGCGCAGAGGTCTAGTGCCCATCTTGACAGGCAGCAGACCATCTGGAGAAAATATGGAGCAAGTAATGGCAAGGGTGTGCCCAGGGGCACAGACCGGATCAGGAAGCGGGAAGGTGGACATCCACACTGTCTAGGATCTGGCACTCAGAGTAGTGCTACACACCATTACACGAGCTGCAGGATCGCAAGCTCCACATGAGGTGACCAAGGCCCAACTCATACTAGCCTCTGAGTGTATGAGTCCTACACTATTTGATTGGGCTACAACGGTGACAACCAATATCAAGAGGCGGTTGACAAGATGCAAGCAAGTCAAGCTAAAGCAGTTTGGCTACGGTTCTATTTTGGTGTCGTTCATCCTGGAACGACTACCTATCTTTTAGGGCCAAGGGGCCATAGTTGCTAAGCCGATACAATGAGAGCCGAGGATGGTTCGCTGGGCAGCACTTATGCCCAGATCAGGAGGAGGCCAACAGATGTCCTGGAAGCCGGAGTTTTTTGGATGGTTACAGCATCAGTTGATCATGGTCGAAGATTGGCCCTATGCCAGGACCGATTTCACCGAAGATCCCGATCTTCCGCTCCTGAAGGGGTAGGATTGGGATGAAGAGTTGGGTATGAAACTCTTTTTGATTTTTTGTATTTATGATTTTTTTTTTGGTAATACATGTTCGTTCTAATAACAGTTTTTATGTGTATGCAGATGTCGGCCCAGAGAGGCCCGCGGGCATGTCGCCCATTGCGCGGAGAATCCATGTCGAACATGACCCTCAGGCTGAGGGTGGCGAGGGAGGTGAACTGATTCAGAACCTCGAGGGCATTGCCCGGGGGGTCCCGAACTATGCACGAATAGCAGATGTTCCACTAGCATACCAGCGACACACTATGGGGGTGGCCAGTCGCCTCCACCAACTACTGAGACGCTTAGTGTGCGCGGTAGCATGTTACCATGAGCACCATGTGGATTAGACTCCTAGGGCTTATTTCATGCATATTTTTTGAGAGACATGCCGTCTCCGGCTGTATTAAGACGAACATGTATATTTTTGATCTTATGTGATGCACACTATGTAAACATTTGGACACACATATATATACATACCTATTTCTGGATGGATATTTTTACATGTGATGATGTTTTTATTTAGAAATTGTGCAAATGTCTATCTAAAACCAAATAAGCTACTGCATCTGTTAATGTATTCATATGTCTGGGTATGTGTTGATATGTAATATAGTAAAAATTTCTTTCTAGCAGACGAATACACAGATACAGACGTAAAATGGATGGATTTCTTACTGAATAATGTCTGTTAAGTTGTAATACTACAAGTTGTGAGTCTAGATACACAAGTAATTCATGAATGCCGAGGTCCACAACCTCGGTTAATAATTCCAATACAGCACTATATTCCGTGATATTATTTGTAGCAGGACCCAGACATACACCTTGCAGGTTAACCAACTCACCAACAAGATTTTAAATTACCTAGGCTGCCAAAGACAGATTCATGGTACTACGGGAGGCACCATCTGCGAAACCCACAAACGGAGTAATGGACATCTGCACAATCAGGAAGACCCGATCAGCAGAAAGACGCTTACATCGCACATCACACCACACATGCACACAAATGAATATACACACCTATGTACACACACCACACTAAAATAACTTCAAGCGTAGTATTTCTTAAGGTACAACCCATTTCTAGGCTGCGCCAACGAAACTCCTTCATAATCAATGAGCTCATAAGCCCCATTTTTTAATACTCATTTAACTATATAGGGCCCACGCCACATGGGTTGGAACTTTCCTGCTCCAAGTTTGTCGTGCACTTGGTCGTATAGGAGGACAAGGTCCCCTTCGACAAAGGAACATGGAGAGACTGATTGATCAAAGTGAGCTTTGACCCACTTCTTCTGTGTCTCAATGACTAAAGCAGCCAAGCAGCGGGTTTCATCCAACTGTTCCAAATACAAGAGACACTCTTCTTCAGGAGAAGTGTCGGGTAAAATTTCCACAACCAACTTTAAGGAAGGAATTTTGCACTCAACCAGAAGAGTTTCTTCCAGACCATACACCAATTGGAATGGTGTGAATCCAGTCGCACTCTTTGCTGACGTCCAGTATGCCCATAGAGCTGAGAACAATTGGAGGTGACAATTGGAATTATGAATTCCAACTGTTCGTTGAAGCATTGTGACAAAAAATTTGTTCACAGCCTCAATTTGGCCATTTTCCTGGGGGTAATATGGCGTTGATCTATCGTGTCGTAAGCCCAATCTTGATGTCAGCTTGGCCATCGTGTAATATAGAAAGTGAGTGCCATGATTGGTTACAATGGCCTGAGGGACCCCGAAACGTGCAATGATGTGGTTGAAAATAAACTGGGCAGCTGTCTTACCGTTGGCAGCTAGTGTAGGCATCGCTTTGGCCCACTTAGTAAAGTAGTCGACAACGACAATTATATATGCATGCCCCCCGGCCGAATGAGGGTTACACATCATAAAATCTACGCCCCATTTTGCAGAAGGGCCGACAGTAATGACAGGATGCAGAGGGAGGGGTGGTGCACGCATCTTGTGCTGAAAAACCTGGCACGCGTGACATTTGCAGACTACAACAATACAGTCTTTAAAGATTGATGGCCAGAAGTAACCCGCACGCAAAATCTTCTGGGTGGTGGCATATCTAGACATGTGACCGCCACAGGTGCCACTGTGACAGTCATTCAAGACTCTTTCAGCCTCTTCCAGTGTCAAGCACCGACGGAGCACCGAATCTACTCCAACCTGGTATAATGTATCTCCTACAATGCAGTAGGGTTGAGACTGATGCCGAATCCGATGTCGGGCATCTTTGGTCAACTCAGAGCGGAAAGTTGACATTTGAAGATACACAATAATATCGCCATACCATGGGTCATGGGTGCTGATAAGGAAGAGGGTTTCGTCTGGAATATGTTCTTTAGAATGAGATGGGGGGGAGACTGTCGGGTGGGAGCAAATGAGATCCGCGAAAACCAGTGATTTGGTCGACTTAGCAGTAGTGAACTCTAGGTCGAACTCCTGAAGGATAACGATCCATTTGGAGTATTTTTCCCCCAATAATTGTCGAGATAGAATATATGTCATGGGGTTGCAATCTGAAACCACAGTTACGGT
Organism: Pinus albicaulis; assembly: GCA_034641835.2. Classification (NCBI taxonomy): domain Eukaryota; kingdom Viridiplantae; phylum Streptophyta; class Pinopsida; order Pinales; family Pinaceae; genus Pinus; species Pinus albicaulis. The sequence continues at coordinate 1,241,817,747 of CM076574.1, read as the reverse complement.
ACGCAGCAGGATGTAGTGGCGGAAACGTTGCACAGCTTGTACAGCTGCTAAAGCTAGCTTCTCGACGTGAGCGTAACGCATTTCCGTGTCGAGAAGATTTCGTGATAGATAGTAAACAACGTGTTCGTTTCCATTATCGTCATCCTACACCAGAACCATAGCTATGGTGCTAAAGGCGGCGGCCAAGTATAGAGTGAAATCACGGTAGTTTGGAGGCCGAAGCAATGGAGCATTAACAAGTAACGTCTTAAGCTTCTCAAAGGATTATTGAGCAATGTCGTCCCAATGAAAGGGAACGTTCTGCTTTAAAACATGCATGAATCCTTTGGCCACTTCCATGTAGTTTGGTATAAAGCACCGTAGGAATTTAGCTTTTCCCTGCAGACTCTGCAATTGATGTAACGAAGAGGGTGATGGGAGATTGACAATGGCCTCGACCTTTAGGGGATCGAGGCGAATCCCGTCCTTGGAGACTATGAACCCCAAAAGACGGCCAGAATCCACGCAAAAGACACATTTATCAGGGTTGAGCCGGATATTATAGCGTCGACAGCGAAGGAAAATTTGGCGGAGGTGTTCTGGGTGGTCCTCCTGCCGAGCTGAATGAGCTGGCAGATCATCCAGATAAGGCTGAACGCTATGGCATATGTCATGGAATGCGTAAGACATAGCACTCTTTAAAGTAGCTCGAGCATTCTTCAAGCTGAATGGGAGCTTTTTATAGGCAAAGGTACCCCACGGACAGATGAATGCAGTCTTGTGTTGATCGGCAGGTAAAATATATCTGATTATACCCGGAAAAGCTGTCCATCAGGGAATAAATCTCACTCCCAGCACATTCGTCAATGATTTGATCTATGAAGGGAGTAGGATAGTTGTCCTTAGGACAGGTGCGATTAATATCACGGTAATCAACACAAACCCTTATAGTACCCTGCTTTTTATCGACAAGGACAATATTTGAGACCCATTCTGTGAGGGGAATCGGGTAAATGAAGCCCGCGTTCAGAAGTTTTTCAACTTCTGCTTTAATGGCAGCGGCTTTGTGAGGATGCACCGGGCGTAGGTGTTGGCGCATGGGTTTCACACCAAGATAGGTAGGAATCTCGTGCACTACTATTGTGGGATCAATCCCGGGAATTTCCTCATAGGACCAAGCGAACACATCTCTAAATTCTCTAAAAAGATCAGTATAAACTCGTATCTCATCAAGAGAACAAGTCACGCCCACGTGTATGTTCTCAACTATCCCCGGTTTAACGAAGATGTCGATCGGAATGGTTTGAGTAATGTTGCTCAGGTTTCCCTCTAAAAACACCTCATGTGTCAATATGGGCGTCTGGAGAGGCAGAGTGGGAACCTGAGATGCAAAACGCTCTAGACAATCTGACATTTCCCCCAGGCTGAGCATAAAGGAGGAACGATGATGAGTATCGGTCCAAGGCAGCTCCTCAAGAGACATTGTTTCAACAATGGCTTCGTTAAAAGGGAAAATCTCTTTAAGAGGATCAGGCGAGTCGGCCTCACCGAGCCAGGGGGATTGAGAATAGATATCTAAAGCCATGCTCGAAGGAGCATGTTGAGGAGGAGGAGGATCAGATGTGGTAACGATTTCGTAGTAATTAATCTCTACTGGAGTTAAGGGCATTGATTCTCCAAAATCAGTCACCTTTTCAGGCGAGGGGATGATCCATGGGTCGTCAGACCTAGAGATCATATTAACTTGAACGGTGTGCGGTGGTGGCGCAGGAAAAATACCCATGAGGACGAGGTCCTTGAAGAGACCGGGTCCTACACTGTCAGGGGGATTTGGGATCTTATCCACGTAAGGAACATTGTTCTCGGAGGTAGAGGTGAAGAAAGACAAGTGATCCATAGTAACGATTTTTCCCTCATGAGGGAACTTAATAAGTCGAAAGAGGGTGGATGTCATGCATAGCATAGCGTGAGTCCAACTGCGGCCGAGAAGCAGGCTGTAGTTAAGCTTGGCATCAACTACTTCTACTTCTACGTTGACTGTCTTCCCTTGTAATGTAATCGGCAAAATCTCGAGAACACCTAGGGGTTTGGATTCCCGACCATCGAATGCCTCTAGGGCATTGGGAGACGATGAAAGAGCCAGAGAGCCAATGGCCTTCTAGCAGGCAGACGACATGACACAAGTAGAGGCACCTTCATCCACAACGGCCCTATGGATGTTAAGACCGTTGATCCCGACTTGAATAACAAGAGCGATTTGATGTGGAAGTCGGGGGGTGAAATTTTCTAAGTCGAACGTGAGAAGACTAGAATTGGCAAAATCAATTCCACTGATTACAGACAATAAATATTTCCGTTGCAAAGGACAACTTTGAAGAACTTCCAATGTATACATGGCAGAAGGCGCCTTTGTCAAATCCTCAACAATACTGTAGTTTTGAGCGGCACGAGCATTCAGATTGTAGGAAGACCTTCGTAGAACACCTTTAGAAGGTGGCTTCACAACAGGTTCAGTAGTAGGCTTCTCAATTTCCAAAGAACCGGAGACAGGTGGAGGAGATGGGCCATCCACCACTTCCTTTCCAACTGCCTAACGTGGTCCAGCATAATCCTTCGAACGCGTAGCCACGGAGATAGGTGTAGTACTATTCATCATAAAGACCTGGGACCCAAATGGTGCAGATGGTGAAGGTTGTTCAAGCATCAGGGTCTGCTGAGACGGGAACGGTTCTTTAAGAACTTCCGGAGTCCCTTTGGAGCCTTTGAGAATTTGACTAATTTCAGATCGTCGTGGACAATCCTTGGTATAATGATCTCCTTCACAAATAAGGTAGGGGTACTTCAGTTTACGTTGGGAACCATCCTCAGTGCGAGGCTTAGGAGACTCTGACTTTGGGGCATCGGGTTTGGATTTGCCTTTGCCCTTCTTTTTTCCCTTGGAGGCTTTTTCCGTAGGATTAGCCTAAATGGTGTTAACCTCCGCAGTTTTTCCAGAATCTGAAGGGGCAGGAAGAGAAAAATTATTGGAAGAATTGGACTTCTGCTTCCCATTCGAAGATTTTCGAGAATTCTAAGATGCGAAACCAATAACACCATCCACCACAGGGGTAGGTGGAGCTTTAAGGGTTCCTGGGCATGAAGCATCTGTCAAAATATCATACAGCGTGCCAAACTAAGAGTATACTAGATCAAGATACTGAGCACGCGCTATGGCTTGTTCTTCAGTCACACATGCCCCCTTAGCAATATCTTGGGAATTTTGTTAACGAAGGACATGGTGAACCAATGAGTTAGTAGCTGATCAGGTATATCAAACTTGATCAGTCTACGATGACATCGCCACTCATGAATGTGATCTGAGATGTGGGTAGCTTTGTCCTGCTTCAACGAAGTCAGGAGATGCGTCCCGACCTCATAACGGACCGGTAACTGGAAGTGAGTCAGAAAAGCCATGGCTAACGTATTGAAATCTTGAAAGATGCCATGGGGTAATTCGATATACCACTTGGTAGCAGTGCCAGTAAGAGTACGCTGGAAGAGACGTAGACAAATCGAATCGTCCACCCAAGAGGTCGACGAACACCAAAGATGGTAAGTCATTACGTGAGCTTGGGGGTCTTCTCCAGCTTTACCCTCAAATTTTGGGCAATCGTCGGGTACTTTGGTTGGAACCGGAGGCCAATAACGATTGTGCAGAATCGGATCATTAGTTAATTTCGAAACATCTGGTAATTCCAAGGTAGCCAAGAACGGCAATTGTGGATTAAAGGGAATGGCTGGCCCTCGATAAGGAACAATACCTGTACTCCACGCTGGTTGTGAATATCCTTGCCCCCAGGGGTTCTGTTCGGTAGGATTCTGACCATAGGGGGTATAGGGTGTATAACCAGCCTGATTCAGTTGCTGGTAACCAGCCTAATTCGGTTGCTGGTAACCAGCGTACGGGGCTTGATAACCAGAGTATGGACCCTGATTGTAAGTCGGCCCCGTTTGAGCAGTCTGCGGATTTGGCTGTTGAGTATAGGTGTAGCCAGGTTGTTGAGAGTAATAGTTAGAACCTTGGGGTTGGCTATAATTCAGTCGGTATTGACCATGAGAATAGTAACCACCTTGAGGTTGAGTGGGATGCTGATAGGTGGGACCCTGTTGAGCCTGATAAATAGGGTGCAGCGGTTGATTTGGCTGCGGCATTGAATAAGTCGGCTATTGGGCAGGGTTGACAGGATGTGCAAGTTGGCCTAGTTGAGCAGGCTGACCTGGCTGAACGGGCTGCCCTGGTTGAACAGGTTGACCTGGATAAATAGGTTGTGCCAGTTGTGAAGGTTGACCTGGTTGTTGAGGAGCACCAAGTTGTGCCGGATGGGCCGGTTGGCCTGGTGGAGGGACACCAGGTTGTGCCGGATTAGCCGGTTGGCCTGGTGGCGGGATACCAGGTTGTGCCGGATTGACCGGTTGACCTGGTAACGGAATGGAGCCAGGTGGTTGCTGATAACCGGTTTGACCCGCAACAGGACCATAAGATGGTCCTGGTTGATGTCCAACGTTGGGACCAAGAGGATACTGAGGTTGCATGGATTGAGAAGCTTGGACTTGCCCCCCAGGATCATATACCGGCCCTGGTTGGTACCCCGGTTGATTTTTGAGTCCTTGAGGTTGCCCAGGTGGGACTCCAGGGAGAGGCTACACAAGTTGACCTGAAGGGTTGTAATACTATCCTTGCAGACCGTATAATGGCCCTTGCTGGCCCGGAGGGTAGCCCTGTACGGGCTATCCCTACGGGTCATAAGGATATCCAGGCTGGCCCTGAAAAGGTTGTCCTTGCGGGTTATAAGGCTGTCCAGCCTGGTTATACGGTAAACCCTGAGCATGAAGTTGAGCCTCAGGAGCGGGTAAACATAAAGGGTTCCCATGCTCATTGTATTGATATGGAAAGACGTACATGAGTGTACCATCCTATGCATAATGCGAAAAATACGAGCGGTTGGGATCTTGAGAGGACTGTCTGACCTGAGGGTTCGATTGTTGTAGGGACAATCGATACTCCTCCGGAGAGATGTTCTCTGGCATAGCAGATGCTATATAGACATCTTTGGGAAGCGATGTGGTCCTTACGGACTGGGTGGTAACAGCGGGTGCAGATGTGGCCACACAGATAGTGGGCCTACAGGGTACAAAAGTGACCTGAGGGGATGACATAATGGGTGTCTTAGGAGACGTCCCCATTGAAGGAACAACTGGCCTCGTAGAAGGAGCTGATACCCCCATAGAGGCAGTGGCGACAATAATCTGACCCAAGGATCTATACCCTGCTGGTAATGAGGGACCAGGTGATGACATAACAGATGGTTCAGGGTTGTCTTCTGGAAATAACTATCGAGGGAATAACTAGTAATCTTCACCAGACATGGGGATTTCCTCGCTAGGAGATCACTCATATTTGAACCTGCCGCTAGATCTCGTAACAGACGGCGAGGACTAGGAGGAATAACAGCAGCTAAAAAAGGGGAACTCGATGTAAGAGGAGGGAAATGCTCCCCTACTCCCAATCGAGACCAAGGGTTGGAAAAGGGCCAATTGAACTCAACTGGTCCTCCAAAGGGAAGCTGAGACAGAATCGGTCCCCTGTGGGGAAACTCAAAAACGATGGGCTGCTGAGGTTCAACAGAGGATTGAGAAACCTCTGATGAATCGTCCGTATATGGACTACCAGTAGACGAAACGGAGGGTTCCGCCACTGTGACAACAATGACAAAAGATCAAGCACAACACACACGGGCTGAAAAAGAGTCAAGAAACACAATCAAACAGCCCAAAAGAAAAATCTAACAGGGCGTGTGATCGCGGGTGATTTATTTTACCACATTGAAACTTAGAAACTTCACCATTTCATGTTTTAAGAGTCGAGAAACAGATGAAAGGTGACTCTATCTCTTTCAGTTTTGAAGCAAGCGTGAAAGGACAAGCGCTTGGTGATCCTTTCAAATTTAAAGAGTCAGAAAAGATCAAATGACTACTCAGGAATGCTAGGCAAAGGGTGTACCAAATAACTGTGAACTGCAATATACACCTTGGTTTCCAAAATGAAAGAGAATTCAACCAAGGACTTAACGTACGTGCAGGAAATCTCCCCGAATGTTGTGTCCGGTGTATCACGGGTATAGGGCGGCAGACTCAGCTTCCTATGGATAAAGGATAGAAACCTAGTGGGGTCTCCCTTTATATACTCGACGGTACGGGGAGCACAAGTCCGTACTAGTGTTGTCTAAAGCCAAGAGGCGAATGACAACTACTAGGTTTAAAGACGCTAGAACACGTCTCTAGCCTAGACCACTAAATGTTGCGTTAATGTTTCAATGTTGCCTTAGTGTAAATTGAATAAATTTTAATGTTTATCTTCAATTACGTTTCAGTTTTCAGGCCCTAGCGAGTGTTATGTCTTGAAATCTCTTAAATGCACACTATATGCCACAATATATCATTTCATTCGATGAAAGCTAATTACAAGAGAGTTAAGAGCTTTTCACACAATAACAAAATGATCAGAGAACAACCAGCAATGTCTCTAATGCAGCTAATGGAAACCAAAAAATTTTCTCTTAAAGTCACTAATCACTAATAACACCGAAAAGATTTTAATTTGCACTAACTAGTCGAAAGCAAAAGAGATTTTTTGTATTTTCAATGTTTAATAGCAAAGTGCACTAACAAAATGAAAACTAATGAAAAGAGAAATTTGAGAAGTGATGAGGAAAGAGCGAAACAAACAAATTTCACTCAACGCAATCACACAATCAGATCTCCAAATTGGCAAAACAGTCCCTCAAAACCAAGAGAATCCCAAAGACTCAAATGGACCATGTAATCTAGGCCCAAAGCGAGCCAAAGCGAAATTCGAATGAAGAAGAGAACAAATACTCAAATAACACAACAAAATGATAAACAACTGCCAAACGAATGCAGAGGAGCAATCAAAAGGTTGACTGAACAAATAGAAACCAAAAACTCCCAAGGGAGGCTCGACACACAAGAGCACCTAGATGCCCTAGTGCTAGAATGTGAAATCGACGGAAACGGGCAAACAACCAAAGGACGAAGGTCACAGCCAGTCAAACAAGGCTCCAGAACACTCAAGCAGTTGAAAAAACAAGACCAAACACACTGATCAAGCTCAGGAAACTCAGAACAGAGCAAACCCTAGTACCTCACAGGATTGGCGCGACTGTGAGGCTGAAACTAGCATCAGAAACAAATTGGCACTAGTAATACACTAGCAACCTGTGCCAATGGGCACGACTGTCAGGCTGTAAAGTGTGCCAGTCGAGTTTTCTATGGAAAAACAAAAACATGCAACCCAACAAGTAGACCAGTGATGATCAAGCTGGCCAAAATCCAAAATCACAAAAAAGAGCCAGTCAAAAGAGCTGATCAAGCAAGCAGAATCGAGAAACAACCGGAAAGACAAGACAATACTCCAAGTTTTCAGTTCATAAACTAAACCGGAGATTGACTGAAGCAGCTTTGATCTACTTCGCTAATGCAGAGCAATAGAGTTTCGAAGGCTATCTGGCTAACTTCAGGCTCCGTTTGTAGTTTACAAAGCAGAACAACAACAAGCTAGACGATCCCCAGCGGAGTCGCCAATTTGTTGTGGAGGTAAATCCCCTCTGCAGACAGAGGCAATCCCTACTAGCCCAGAATGGGTCTAGCAACAATCGTAACATGCTATGGCGCAGGTCCCTAATTGCAATAAACCAGCTTGCGAAGAAGGCTTACCTTGAATCCAACGCTGTCGCTTGCAGAGAAAGTAGCACTCCCATTCCTTAGCTCTAGCAGATCACGATCCTCACGATCTCCGTGATCGGACACATGCACACGCAAGAAACAAAGCAAACGCAAGCATAAAATCCAATATATACAACTATATGTCAGTCAGAGAAGACATAACTCATCATCATAATCAACAACAGAAGTGGACCCATAACCAATAGTCGTTTATCATTAATCAATCAAAGGAGGATACAACCTGGCTCTGACGCTGAATTCTCCTTCGGAGGGTCACCGGCGGAACACGTCTCGAACAAGCCTATCGGGGATGGGACAAGCCTCTCTCTTCGGATGTCTCGAAAATAGTCTCCCTGCTTGGATTTGGCCTTAAGGGAATGAATCAAGGCTCTTGCAGCATAAGGCTCTGATGGCTCTTGGGAATCAACTTGCAAAGGAGATGAGCAAGCTTTTATAGATGGAGGAAGGGGAGTTGGGATCCCTATAATCATGGGATTGGTCCTATCCTCAAGGAAGCTTCCATGAGAGGTGGCAAACCACTTCCTCTACATGGAGATCCGATCCCAAACCTCCCAACTCAAATTAGATACCAGTTTATGGATTGGTTAAGACGAAAATTCCGCCATTTATTTTTAAAAAACACTCCTTAAAATGGCTGGTGCGAGTGTGACTCTGAGACAGAGTGCCAATTGGCGCACCCTTTTTGAATTATTTCCCCCATTGGCACGGGTACTGAACTGGCTTCCCGCGCCAATGCAAAAAGGGGTGTTTTTTAGGTTTTTTACAAGGAGTTGTCTTTAGGGCAATGAAAGCTCATGTTCAGAGGGATGTCATGAAAGTGGTTTCAAGTCATGTCACTGCTCACAGGTCACAGAATGAGCCCTCCAATTGTGCGGGATGGAGAATTGCAGAGACGGTGACAAATTGCTGTGTAACAATTAGTTGGTCTACCCGCAATAAGTTAATAAAAAATAAATAAATAAAATAAATAAATAAATAAATTAATTAATTAAATAAAAATGAAAATTATTAATATATAAATAAGCAAATACATCAAATATAATATGAATTCTTTTATTTAGTAGAACCAATTTTCTCTCATTTCAAAGGTATAAGTCAGAAATAGGAGTTTAATTAATATAAAACAAAATCCATTAATAAACTAATTAATGATATGAATTATTTAATTAAATTTAAAAAAAAAACAAACTACAATAATAAATCATTTAACTATATATATTATTTTATATCATTTGTACTATAGGATTATAAACATAATTAATAGTTTAATTAATGTACATATACTTTTGTAACATAAACATAAATCAAATACATTATATTATTAATTAATTTAAAAAAAATTAAAAATAAAAAATAAAAATAAATAAATAAATAAATAAAAACAAAAATTAAAATATAATTAAAAAATAAAAGTTTTCTAAAACTAAAATCACCATTCAAGCCGACCTTTTGAGAACTCCTCCCAAATTACTATTTATTCTACCATTTTTTGCCCTATTTTCTCTCAACATTTCAAAGAACATTGGATGCTCACCCTTGATGATGGACTCACTTGGGAAGTCCAAAACATTGGGTTATTAACAAAAACTCATAAACAGGTTATTCCTCTCATCTCAAACATAAAACAATTTTTTTCCACAATCAAGCACGAGACTCTCTAAATATTAACTATCAAGACCATATAGATGGAATGGAAATAAAAAAGTAGGGATTCAATTTCCCTCACAAAATGAGTTAGGTGGGTTGACAAGTTAGTAGGTTGTTTTTTCTTTTTGGAAAAATAACAAAAATAGGCAAAGAAATTACATTGACATCATTACCTAGAATTCCTTGAATATGATTTGACTAATAATTTTTTCATTCTCCCCTCAAACAATCTCTTCAACTTGCTCAACTATTGTCCAAAACTCATAGCATGGTCCCAATTGGTTGTTACAAAAGAAAAATGGATGGAACTATTTAAAATTAGGCACTAGCAGGAGTGCATGTGTGTTCCTGAGAATGCATGCATGGTCATAAGAATGTGTACACATTCTTTTGCATTTCTTTTCTTATGCCAAGTTGACATTCCAAGTACCAATTCATGGGTTCCCATATTTGAAAACTGAAAAACACATGTGTGTTCTCACAAATTTCTACAAGTTCCTAGGGAGTGCCCCTTGAGCACCCTAGGGTTTCTTAGGATGATGAGATGAAATTTTAAAAAACAAATCATATTAAGAAAAAAACTTGTAGCATAAACCATTATCCATTCTAAACTCAGTAAAAAAATAAAATGTTAAACTAGTAATTGCACCACATGATACAAAAGAAATGTCGTAAGGAAATAACATAAGAAAGAGTAGTCTAGAAGAAATAAGTTGTTGCAGATAAGGAGCCATTGTGAAGGAATGAAAGGAATTTTTTTCTTCCATGGAAGCAAGTCGTGGAGGTTTTAAAGATATTGATGACAAGAGTTATCAATAACAAAATTTTGTTATAGATATTGAAATAGGCAATTGTGGGTGAAAACATATATATAAACCAACATAATATGTTCACATATATAAAAAATTTGTTATAAATATTGAAATAGGAAATTGGAGGTGAAAATCCTTTGGTGATTAATAATCCTCTGAAACAAGCATGAAATGAACATGTAACTCAAATAAAATATTTTAAATACATTTAAGTGCAATATATCTAGCATATATGTAAATAAAGAGAGTATTTATTAACAGAAATAGAGTTTACGCCAAGTTCATCTACATATTCGAGCATTAATTTCATGCTTGTCATAAATTTTATATTGTATATGAATAACAATAGTATTGGTATATAAGAAATTGAATGCCATTTTACTATGGAGACATATTTTGAAGGAGATATTGTTATTTATGTTATGGTTTATTCTTTCTCTATATACATAAGAAACAAAAAATATAAAGTAATTTCGCAATTTTAAGTTATAGTTTTATATTTTATAATTAAAAATCTAGTTTCTTATTAAATTATTTTACACACATCTATTTATTCAAATAAATTATATTGTGAATATGTTTTCTGCTATTATTTGATTAAAAAATTATTATACTCCCTACTAATTAAAACAACTTTATTAATAAAGAATTGAATGCCAAAGAAATTTTTTGATGAATAAATTATTTGTTTTATATGTCGTTGAATTTCCATTACCTATTATCTTCAAACCCCATGGGGAGGTATTGAACATGTGAGCCAATTTTAGGTAAATAAACATTCACATTGTCAACTTGGAAAAAAAATTATAATCCTAAAATTCTCTTACCTAATCATATTTTTAAATATATAATTGAGTTCCATTTATTAAAAACAAAGACAATATTAAGAACCTCCTAGAGTTATAAAAGGTAATTGACATGAAAAAAAAAAAATTCTTCATGACAACATACAAATGTTAATCTTAATTGAATCATTAAAAAACTAAAAAGGGATAATATAAAGTATTAAAATTTTATTATTAGAATTAAATGCTCCTATATGAAATAATGATGGCTTTCATGAGTTCAAGAGCAGTAAAAACAAGTTTACTGAGAAAGCACTGAGAGATATTTGGAAGCAACTATTGAATTGGTGAACATGTCTTGCTCTATGCTCTTGGATATTGGGCATAGCTTTCTTGATCTTGTATACAAGACTGTAATTTTTCATGTAACTGATATTTTCTTATCATATCTAAATGTTCCTATATGCAACAACTACCTTATGCCTCATAGTTTAAATTTGTGCAGGGAGAAGGACAGGAGTGTAAAGGTGAAATCTAGCATAAGAAGAGAAAGAAGAATCTTGTTTGGGACTTGAGATAGATTCATTCTTTGCACATTTAGACTCAAAGCTTAATAAAACAAAACTCACCATACTTTGAAATTTTTAAATAAATATCTTAAAAATTAGAATATCAATTTAATACATTTTACTCAATTACACATTTAGCAATATTCATTTAAAAAAATGCAAATATAAATTACTATTTTAAATAAAAATATTAAAACACATTTAACAATATTCGTTTAAAAAATATGCAAATACAAATTACTATTTCAAATAAAAATATTACAAAGAATCACATTAATTACTGTGACCCTCGTGTACCTTCCTATTATTACTTTTTAAATACCCTTTAAAATACCTAATGTTTGTAACTTATTCTTATTCACATAGTGTCAATTTTGTAAAACTATAATCTACAAGTCTCACTTTTTATAGCTTTGGTGGAAGGATAGAGTATCTAAATTCCCTTACCCTTTAAGAAGCATCCTCAATTATTGTACCACCCACCTAGACATCCAATCTAGACATCTTAGGTTATTCTAAATTGATCAAAGAGTATAGAATTTTTAGGGTGGTGTTCTATGTTCAATAAAAATTCCATGATTTCCATCACTATGTATGGGGTTCATTGCAACCTTGGATATATTCTGTGAGTTGTTGTGATTTTTTTTCTTCTGTCTAAAACTTATTTTTGGTTGTCACCTAGTTATCATGATTCAAAACATTGTTATTGTCTCAGATCCTTAGAGCATTAGATATATTTTGTGAGCTAATGTGATGTTTTGTTTGTCACGATGATTCAAAAATCAGTCATTATACCACACTATTGACTTTCTTATTGTCCGTTTTGTTATGAACCCTTTAAAAAAATCACAGGAACATTAAATTTTACACTCCGATCTCCCAACATGGGTGGGGGTTTCAAAAATTGGAGAGTAAATTGAGCGGTTATTGTTAGAAATTGTTGTATAAGATGAGAAATTTGGATGGTTTGGAGAGAATATGGATGTCATAACAGATATCTATTTTTAATTTTTAATGTCTCCGGCCACCATGCATCTAATAGGATCCATTTCAACTGAGAACGTCAATAGATCACTATGTGAATGATAGCTTGTGACATCCCTCGTCATTTTTTTTTATTGTGGATCAGGTTACAAACTAATACTTTGTGAAATACCTAGCCATTTTATTTAATTGTGGATCCGGTTATAAACTAGAATACACTCTCTCTTCAGAAGACTCTACAATATATATTGGATGAAGGGAAAGGTTATGATAAATCTTGTAAAATAACCCCTTAGAGTTATGTCAACATACTCTATTGTTAATTACATAGTGCCATTTTTGTAAAACTATAATCTAGAATAAGGACTAAGTGGGTTTTTTCTTTTGTAAGTTTTGTTTGAATTGAAAAATAAAAGAAATTATAAAAGCTAAAATTATGTAGTGAAAAACTTTGTTTAAAATTTCACAATAAAAAGTTGAGTAAGTTTGACATCATATGATATGAAATTTGTTTATGATTATAAAGTAAAAAACATGTAATAGTTTTTAAGTACAATTAAGTAATTAAATATATGTATATAGTGTTTTTTAATAGAAGAAATTTGATATTCATGAAAAAAAAAATCGGATAGATTATATATGTAGTTACAAACTATTACAATTAAGTAATTAAAGGTAAATTTAGTGTTATTTAAAAAATCTTAATTATGAACATTCATCATTATTGATCAAGATAAATCATTTCCTCTGAAATAATTTAATAAACTATATTTCATATGAATACCATGGGTTGTTTTTATAGTTTATTATTATTTTATTTTTTTTATTTTTACCTAGTTAAAATATTCATTACATTATGTCAATCTTTTTATTTAATTTACTTTTATTTTTATTTTTGTGTAATTTGACATAGTCAAAATGTTAAACATGACATTACAACATTTCTATTATACACCTAAAATCAATCTAACTTATTAAAAAGAAAAAAAAGAAAAAAACTAACATTATAAAAAAAAAAATATAAAACTATTTACTTGTGGATCTAATGGCCTAAAGCATTTCAATAGTCTAGTATTTGATCTAATGGCTCACACATGGACACATTGGCAGCTAGGGAAGTTGTTTTCAAATAAGGTCAATACCATGGGTTGTTTTAATAGTTTATTATTATTATTATTTATTTATTTAATTTACTTTTATTTTTATTTGTGTGTAATTTGACATAGTCAAAATGTTAAACATGACATTACAACATTTCTATTATACACCTAAAATCAATTTAACTTATTAAAAAGAAAAAAAAGAAAAAACTAACATTATATTAAAAAAAAAAAAAAAAAAAAAAACATAAAACTATTTACTTGTGGATCTAATGCCCTAAAACATTTCAATCGTCTAACATTTGATCCAATGGCTCATACATGGACACATTGGCAGTTAGGAAAGTTGTTTTCAAATAAGAAAAATAAATGTAACAAATAAAAACATAAAATTTATAATAACAATATGTCCAATAAAAAAAAAACGAATAAATAATAAACATTTAAACCAGTTGTATTTCTCAAATAAAATAAATTAAAGACTAATAATATTTAATAATAAATTTTCTTTTATAATAATAAATAAAATGTTTTAAAACACCAACCATAAAATAAATATATTATATGTTAAAATATATTTTAAATAAAAAGCATTAAGAAATTAAAGCATTAGCTTTTCAATTTATTATATAAGTAAATGGGCCACTTGCTCCTCATATACTAAGATACTAAGAATAGGGTGCGTTTTGGTCTCATAATCTGTATAGCTAATTAGACAAAGCTAAATTGTGTGCCAACATGAAAAAGTGCTGAGAATGAAAGTTGGCCTTTTTTTGAAAATATATATATTGATAATGAAATAACAAATTCATAGTGCAATAAAGGGAGCCACTATGAATCACTCCTTGTCGACTCTCTCTTTATTGAAATAAAGGGGGCCACCATGAATCACTACTCGTCGTCACTCTCTTTATTGGCATCTCCTAGAAAAGGTGACAGATCTTTAGGTTGTCTATCATAGGAAATCGATTTTGATCTTCATACATTGCTGTGGGGGCCACCCATGTTTAAAGCTACGTTGTATCGAAATGTGATTTCTCCATACAGATCTGATTTCATGCATTGCTGTGTCAAATCTGATTTCACTGCACATCTTTCTGTGTAAGAGACTTTTTCTAATTTTATGTACAGATGGAGGATGCTTTTTAAAGTTTTAACGTGGTTACATTTCAATTCACAGTCGACCAGAAAGTTGGGACCCTTATAGAATCTTTCATGTTTTACAAACATTTTAAAATGCTGAAGGCCGTCACATCCATGGCTCTTGAAGTTTCACTGAGCTTTCAACTTTATTTACAGCTGGGCTCTGTATATGTCCACGTGATTTTTTTTTTTTTTTTTTGGAAAAAAGCAGTAAAATAAGATTACTTTATTTGGGATTTCTGTCTTAAATGATTTCAACCAGAGTGCAAAACAGCTACTGAAAAGTGTTAAAATCAGAGTTTTTCGTTCACGAGAGCAAAAAGCAACAAAAGATTTAAATGCGTATAAAACCCATAAACGTGATTTTCATTCTTCAATGACATCTTGTTTATAATAATTCAAAATTCAAAGCAGCAGTAGCCATGATTTCTACCATTGGGACAATGTATAAAAAATATGGCCAGATTAATATCCCTAATAATCAAAACATCTGAATACATTTATTTGAAAGCAAAAATAATTATAGATGATATCTGATATGCCCTTCCATATAATCATGTAAACGTTACAACTTATGATGTCGGAAGAAAAAGAATAAAAACTATGAGAAATTATTTGGAACAAAATGTTCAATTCTGATAGGTGAGATAATGAATTCTGTGGAGTATTGTATCTTTATTATTGAAAATTTAATTTATAAACTTGTTTTTTAAAAGTAATATTTTTTAAGTTTTATTATTATATTTTTATTATTATTTTTATTAAATAAATATAAATTTATTTTAATTTAAATTAGGTATGAGTGTAAAAATACACTATACACACTAATTCATCAAAATGGAATGTAAACAAAACTAGAAACAAAATAAATTTCATAATTTAAAGTATATTTAATATATTATTTTGCAATTAAATGATTATAATATAAATTTTTTGTACTCTCAACAAGAGAGGTCGTCTTATTCTCTATCAATGTCATGGGTTTATCTCTTACTATAATTTTGCATTTATTCCTTACTCCACTATAGCATTGAAAGGTGTATGATGAATTTGTCCAACATTCTCCCACTTGTCGTATAACTTGCAAAGATAAAGATGAGAATGCATCAAGCTATGAACTAATTCTCACACCAATAAATCACAACACCATTTGAGTTTACGTATGTTTACCACTTTTTTCAATGCATTTGCAGCATTCTTGAAGGTGTCAACTTTCTCTAGTATATTATTTCCATCCTCTACCATGACCCTAATTAAATGTTCTTGGATATCTATATTCTTTGTCCTTGTACAAAAGGTTCACTTCTTAGCTAGACAAATGCCACTATTATTATTACATTGAATTATAATAGTTCTTTGAATTAGACCTACCTCTTAAACACAATTTCATAAGACAAATGATCTGAATTGGAATATTATTGTTTGTTGTACTAAGATCCAATTCAAAATATAAACAAATTGCTTGAGGATTATGAGCCAAGTTTCTCATGAATTTTTATGTGTTTTATATGAATTTCTTGAGCAAATTAACATTAAAAAACACTAAACAACAACATATAACATACATGAACATCACCATAAAAAACAAATGATGAAGGAGTTCACCCCGCTTGGGCTACGTCTCTTTGATCCAACTTCCAATGGCTTGGACCTCTTCTATTATGCTCAAAAGTGTGATTACATGTGTTTACAATGCTCAAACATCTCTGTAACATGTTCCATCAGCTCCATAATGCCCAAAAATTCCTGTGTAGCTTCTTGCTGCATCAAATTTGGTCAAAAACTCATCAAGTTATGATCTCCCATAGTTCCTCCATTATTTGCTCTACAAAACCCTAAAAATCTGCCATTGAACAAATTATTTCACTCCTAAAAGTGCTAATGGAGTGCCAATTCTGCCAAAAACTAGGCGAAATTCTTAGAGCGCTTAAATGCCTAATGATGCCTTAAATCTGATTAATTAACCATTTTCCACCGGATTAACTTAATTAATTTTTTTTAAGAAAAGTTTTCGGGAGGTTAATCTAACCACTGACAGTTACCACTACAGTGGTCACATGTCGCGGCTTAGTTGTAGCGGTTACATCTCGCGATTAGCCAATCGATGGTCCAGGTAGTTGCGGTGGCAGTCTTCACAACATGTCACATGCGTGGTGAGCATATTATGTTACGGTTTACAGTTAGTGGGGGGGCATGGAGCTAGCATCTCGCCCATGTTCCTGCCCCCGGCGTGACCAGGGCTAGGGCTAGACCTCGGCCCCCTCCCCCCAAAAAGCAATACATATCACAAAAAATATATGCAAAGACCATATTATAGTAAGAATTAAACTGATGGTGCGATGGCAAAGGATTTGTGCTGGAGGTTTCGAGGTCGCGGGTTCGACCCCTACTGGTGCTACTCGGAGTTGACCCAAATTTCTGTGGAATCCCGTGTTGCTACGTGGAGGCCTCTGGCTGGGCCACGTGGCACCATGTGGTTGGCCACATGCCCAACCAATCACAACGTGCCAACTCAAACCAATAACAAAAATGCCACATGGCACGAGCTCATTCAACGAACGAAAACCATTTAACAAGTCAACCTGCACAGTCACCCTACCATGTAGGCATGCCCAGTCAACTGTATGGACTGCTGACTGGGTTTTCCTGCATTTTTTTTTAAAGTTGCGTGTTTAACAAAGTGGACAGAATGTGTTCTCAGAACATATGGTTTCGGTTTTCCGCAAAACGAGTTGCACCAGATTCATAACGACAGGATCTATGTAGCTATTTAGGTTCCACACCATTTCGACAACTTTCAATGTTTAGCATAATTTTGAGCACTTTATCACCAAATGACCTCCATACAAGCATGAGTAGCTATGATATAATATTTCTCTATAATGGACAATGTAACCACATCTTTTCACTTAATCAATGAACTTGCTTCTTTATTGAACAATTGGAACATGTTCTATACATAGATCTTAGTAAGCCCTATATAAGCTCTTGTTAACCCTAAAACCTCTCATTAAGCCTTAGATATTAAGTGATTGCATTTCTATTTCTTTATTGTTATGTAAGCTAGAACCTTTAATGGTCCCATTTCATTATATGTGTACCATTTTTCTTACACACACACACACACACACACACACACACACACACACACACTATGGAGACCTAGTCTTTTGATCATTAATTCTTGCCTTGCACATTTTAATAATTGTAAAAAGAGGTCTTCCCCTCTAATTGAACTGTGATTAATGGTTTCTTATATTTTCTAAGGTATAAGGTTCATAAAATTGGTAACAAAGCATATGAACCTAGGGTTTTGTTTCTTCAAATAGGTCATATTTTCATTTTCACTATAAATGTTTTATGGGGTTTCAAGAGGAAATTGTAGAATATTGAGGATAAATATTGAGGAACATATGGTTAAAGTATCAGATCTAGTTTCCCTATATTTTTGGAGATATGCTATAATGAACTCATAGTTATTGAATGCTCTTCAAATTCATTTCAAACATGATAGTTTGGAATATTTTCTATAATTTATTTTCTAAAGATTTCAATAGGTAATGCTTAATGCATATTGAAGAGAAAAATTGAGAGACATTTGGCTTAAATTTCATATTTTTTTCACTATATTTTCAAATATATGCTCTAAGGAAGTTAAATTTCTTGAGTGCTCTTGAAATCGGTTTTAAACAAGTCAATTTATCATTTTGGCTATAATTTTTCTTCGGAATGTTTCAAATGATGAACCTCAGAAAATATTGATGTGATATCCTAAGGAACATCTATTTAAAATCTCATAGTTATATTGTATTCATTCAGAGTTATATATGAAAATGCTAAGGATTGTGAAGGATCATGAAATTAATTTCAAATAGGCTAGCATGTTATTTTTGCTATAAAATCTATTTTGGTATTTTCTGAAGGTTGTGAAATATTCAAGGATCTTAGGAGACATACAAAAGTACTTATATGTAATAATTTCATAATTATATTTGAATAATTTGACACATGGCATGCTATACAAGTTTTCTCGTATGAGAAGACCAAAAATCAAGTACTTTTGGGATAAATTACCATAACTTTCACTAGGCTAATAATATTTTGGTCAAACCAATGGAATTGCAAAGACGCCATATTAGAGTATTACAAACAAAAATTTTAGATCCATAAGGTCTCAAATCTCAAAAATATATAAAGAACTAATTTATTCATTTAGAAATTCTCCAAATTAATGTTTTAAAAGTACAAAACTCACAAGCAACATAACTTTTGATATATCCATTTTTTTTTGGGTAACTTAAAGTTGTGATAAAGAGGAGTATTATTACTATTTTCCATAATGCCTCCAATGAAATCTAATACACCAATTAAACCTCCTAAAGGCTCATCCTGGACTCATGAACCAAGTGAAGACTTAGAATTTAGATTCTCACAATTAGAAAAGAAAGTTAATAAAATTGATATGTTGAAAAAGTGGATTTATTATGTTCTCAGGAAAACCTTAAAAGATAAATTATGGACGAAATGGAAAAGAAAATGAATGAAAATAAGCACAAAATGGAAAATTTCAAGGAATAAATACAAAAATCCATGAATACCATGAAACAACGTTTCTTTGATAGGCTTCCTAAAAGGAGCATGGAGATCTAAGGAAATCATGAACATGAGGAAGCATGATGTTGAGACTAAATCACATATGGGGAGTATGATATCACTAAAAAAAGTATCGATGGGAATCCATCTGAGAGGAAACTTCAAAGTATATTATCCATGCACTCCAGCCTACACGACTTACTAAAGCTACAACAAAGGCATCTCCACCATCCTCTTGAGAAGGGTTTTCAAACTCATCATCATAACCATTATTTTTATTCTTCTTATTATTCTTCTCTTCCTTGAATTCCCTTCTAAAATTCTCAACCTTTTCATAGTTACAACATTTTTCCTTGGAATTTCCAAGATACTTATGTCTCTCATAGGATTTTGGATCTATCTTTTTCTTTCTTCTTGTCCTTCTCATTTAATATTTCATGAAGAATATGGCCTAATTGGTGGACTCAGAATATTTCTCTCAACTTCTTTGAAAGTGAATTAGTCACCACCTCATTAATCACCAATGTATTTCCAATGCTTATAATGGTTATTACTATGTTTTTCATTGAATTTGGGACAAAACACAACAATGATACATAATGATCCTCCTCATTCATATTCACTTCAAATTAGATAAACTCTGTCATAATAATATTTAATGCACTTAGGTGCTTGGTTATAGATTCTTCATCACCTATTTCTAAGGGAAATAATATCTTTCTACAAAATTTTTTTATTAACCAAGGATTTAACCTAATAGAATTCCCTTATCTTCTTGTAGTGATATATTCAATCTTTTTCTTTTGAAGCATTCAATAATCTAAATTTTCCAAGCAAAGCTTGATAAGGGTTAATTCCTTTCTATCCAAAACTACCCACTCTTCCTATTTCATACTGGCAACGAGTTTGATTTCAGATATCCCATATATATCAATCTATGAGAGGATCCCCCATCTTGAGCTTCCACAACCCCATGGGGGCTTCAGTGGGGAGAAATACCATACCACGTGCATTAATATTGGGGGATATATAATGAGTAAAAAATGACATAATACATTGAGCATATAATAGGGGGAAAAGGATTTTTATATTTATAAGTATAAAAATGGAGCTCAACGTTAATGAAAAAATATAAACGGGTATGAAAAATGTTAATGAAAAAATGAATACCTAAAATATCTAATCAAAGTAGCGATTTTTAAATTCAGAAGGTGTATTGGGTTCTTATTGTTGGGGCGTTAAATAATGTGATTTTTAAAGATATTTCCCAATTTGTAGTCAAATTACGGGTATTGTTTAGTATGCCACAAACACACATGATATGTCGGAGTTTCATTGAGTGAAGTCCCCATTCAAAACTCCATGTAGTGACATTAAATTTCTCCATGTCTAATCTATATGTGGTAATAATTTCCTTGCAACAAGATTTTCTTCTATGCAAACTCCCACTCAAAAAAATATTAGATCAAAAAATGTTGTTTGACACCTTGGATTTGAGGTGATTAGGATTTGATACCAAATGTAAAGAATTATACTTTATTGAACATGCTTCCTATAATTTATAAGGGTGTTGGATTGAGGGGTCCTGACCCAGGTTCAAAGTAATAGGTAAAATAACAAACCTCCAACTACTAACCCTTTCAGTAGTGATCTGCTTATGCAGACCAAGGTCTCACCCAAAGCAATATGGGTGTTGGAACCAGGCTTCCGCACACTGAGGGAGAAATTGAGGAGTAGTCCTCAGTAAAAACCCACAACAAGCTTATACAGGTGCGTGCACAGAGACTGCGCAAACATAAACATAATACCACATGATTACTATCACTTTGGCGCAGATAAACAAAACAAGAGCCGATCCAAATCACATCACATTAAAGGCTTAAACAGATCTATAATTTTTTAACATTTAATTGTAAGTTATCCACAAATCTAGCGCAATAGCTATAACATAACGTAGAGAAAGTATTATAGAAATAGGGTTTGCTCAACACAGACAACAGATCAGGACCAGATCTCGCTCTTACTTAACAGACGTCTATATTCATTCATAAGAACATCAATTAACTATGTCCATTCATTAGTAAAAAAACATATAGTGCGATCCCATTAAAGCATAATAGTACATAACACAGATGCATAGCACAGGAAGTTCATCAAAGCAGTTCCTTCTACTAGTTCTTCAAATCTGTCAATACATCAGTTTTCATTATGAATCCCTTATAAAACCCTTGCTATCCCTTCCGTGCACACAACCAACAGAGTCTGCACACAGCCAGGACTAGGTCTCCGCGCACACAACTAGCAGAAGCCTTTTGCCCAACCCAAAAACCCAAAACCCTTACAAATGCAAATATTATCTGAAATATCAATATATCATAGCTTCACCGAACTTCTTAACTTAGACAAAATGCTACCTATTTATAATATGCCTAGCACACAAATACTATGGTCTCAAACCATGGTTTGAGACCCATATTTTACATTTAAGCTTAAATATATCCCAAAATTGATGCAAAAATCGCTTTGACTACCGTTGAGCAGCGCACACATACAAACATACACAAAAAAGAGTATTGAAGCTTGTGCCTAAGGGGACCCTGCTCCAACAGGCCCCCAAGACAAACATGTGACTCTTCCCAAGTCATTGAGGGGTTGCGGCTATATCATTGATCTTGTCATAGAGCATATTGACAGAAGTTTGGAGAGGGAGCACTAAGTCTAGGCTCTGCACTGTTATTCCTTGCGCATGCTGAACCATTTTGTCTATTGTGGGTCCTTCAGTGGCCATCTCCACACTATGTTGGGTTTGCTAGATGATCTTGAGCATGTTTTCCAACGTCTGCGAAAGCTATAGTGCTTCCTATGCCCATGGTTGCATTCTTTCTGTGAGCACCTATTCTTTTAGACGCAAATCTGCAATTTCGCCTTAGACTCTGCGACCCTCTTGTAGATGAGAAAGTCTCTGCTGAACCACCAGTGTGGGAATGACTATGTGTATCTTTTTGAACTGCTACTATTTGGTGCTAAGTGTGTTGCACAGCTGCTACACGATTGGATCATCCTGGATAGATGCCCAAATATCTATGGCCTCTCCCAGAGATTTCTCACACTGGGTTACTATGACAACAATACTTTCTTGGGCCTGTTTCAATTTTGCGGCTCTCTAGGCGCGGACCTCTGGTGGTGTCTCTGGCTGAAGCTTGGTTTGAAGGTTTGGGATTTACTGCTCATACTCAGCTCGAAGTGTGTGAGATTTCGTGTGCGCAACCTTGATGGAAACAACTAGTCTGTCTAACTTCTCTAAAGGTGCAGCGGTGGCCAAAACTGCTGGAATATCCTGGCAGAATTGATTAAATTTCTCTTCCAGAGCAGTGTTTTGAGCTTCTACTACTTGATAGGTTGCCTTTACCTAACGCTGCTACTCATGTGCTTGTGCAACCTATTTCTGTGCATCCTGGGTTTGGTGCTGTGCGGTTGCTTCGCGGTATTACAGCTCATCGACGATGACTGAATGTAGAAGATGAAGCTTTCATGTAGGAAACAAAACAATATTATTATATACACATCACCTGTATCAGTAAATTGAGTGCATTGGCTTGCATCCATTTGAAATGCTGGTAGGGGGATATGGACAAATCACCCCTCCCCAGATGATGGCAGTGCTACATCTAAAGGTTGTGCGCTGCTAATAGGCACACTGGTCTGGCTAGCTTGAATCACAGTTGCCTGCATCTAGCTTGCTTGCATTTTTAGTTCTTGAAGGCCCACCTGGACAACTTCCAATACAAATTTATACTAGACCTCCATTTTCGTCCAATGATCCTCTTGCACAATAGTGATTGTATTTGTGATCTCATTGAGATCGTCCTTTGTTAGTGTTAGGACCTCCTGTCCTATTTGCTTCGACCCCTTCTACTTTTTCCTTGATCCAACGTGGGTCTGTGCACTGTGTTTTATGCCCTTGGAGGTGGTTGCTTCAGTTTCTTTATATGCAGAGCCATTATTTTCTGTCACGTTGGTGGTCTCAGCAGTTTTTCCCATTGTCATTGGTTTAGGCTCCTTATCATCAAGATTTCAATCACAGTGGGAGGTATCGTTTCAACGTGCTTCTCAGTGGCCTTCTCTGTTGATTTACCGGTGGGGGTGCGCAGATAGGTGTTGGAGTCAACCACACCAGTGGCCAATCTGTTGTGACTCAGATCAAATATTCTTTGGTCACCAAGTAATGCAACTCGTACCAGACTCCTTCCACAATGCCTTTTGCACGAATATGGATATTGTGGACTGTAGCCTTGAAGTCATCTACCATTTTGTACTGCTCATAAAAGGTGGGAGGAAATCGTGTCTTTGACTGCACTGCTTGGTATAAACTTCCATCATACAAAACCCAAAATATTTTTTTCTCATTTGCTCGCATTAGGTTCGAAGAATTCCATAAGGTGGCGTAGCACGCAGCTTCACACATGGGTTCTACAAGTTTTGGAAACTGGGTATCTTCAGAGGTCTTCCACCCAATCAGTGCAATTAACAATAAGAGCTAGGCTTACTGAAAATACTTTACCTCCTCTTGCACTTCACGCATGTTTTCAAGAAATTATTTACACAAGTATGCACACCATTTGTAGATGACACCTTTTTCACACCTCCCAACGAGCGTAATCACTTGCGTGAGTACATCCTTTTGCCTACACTTGCGCATCATTTTGCAAGCCAAAAGGATCATGCCAAACCTTTCTACCGGGTCGTTAATTTCCTCGACCACAAATCCCTGGGATTTGCACGTAACGTAGTATTTCCTCTTTATTTTTTCTGCCAGCTTTCCCTTATGCTGTTCCTCCGAAATCGGCCATAGGATCCACCCCCCTGTTTGGTAATCCAGTAATTCTGTGAATTAAGTCTGCATCAATTAGGATGCTCTCTCCCAACCAAAGATCAACATCATGCACTAATGCCAACATTTTCCTGACACAAATATCATTAATGGTGTTGTGCAGAAAATTATGGATCTACAAAAGATTTAGGAGGCACACCTTATGCAGAGCTTGCATTTCTTTCTTCGACTCAAGGTGCACCAACCTATCTCCATATGTAACTGGATCAAGATACAGCTCTAGCACGAGCTCTAGAAATTTCTCTACATCTGTGATATCCCAGTCATAGAATCGCAGTTGAGGGATTTTGACAAGCACATCCCCCTCCATTGGGACGTTCTCGAGGATAAACAGAACTTGGATACTTGCACACACCTTATCCAAGGCTTTTAGCACTTTCATTGTAGGTTTGCATGCCACAATGTAGTCAGGCAGCTGCGCGAATGGTGCTACCTCTACGATGTCTTCATCCCCTTATTCTATAGTTTCTGGGAGTTCAGGCATGGGTTTCTTCATCTTATCTCTGGTATAATGGTGAGGTCTAGGTGTCTTTTCTCTTGGGGACTTGCGCGTCCTAGAAGTGTGTCCCTTATTTGTTTTAGATGGCACAGGGGTCTCTGCCACAGGCGCCTCTTGTGTGGTATGGTCCTCTCTAGGTCTGGTGGCAGTCATTCTGCTCTGAATTACGTATCCCAAACCCGCTTGGCCAAATATTCCTCAAACACAGGATCCAATCCGGACATAGACAGAGCAAAAAGAAAGACAAATAAACAGCTCAAGAAATATCTTAGAACACAAAGGGAACTATTACGACCCCATGACCCATATTTATACTTGTGGCACATTTACAATGACTCCTTAGACATTAATGAGGTTCCATTACTGACAAAACGGTCCCAAATCTGGAAAAATCCCCCTATTAAATTCACCTTAGACACTCCTAAAAATGGTAATAATTTTGTCTTATCCAGTTTTACTATTCCAATGGCTAGCTTTTGACACCTTTGCGTGTCAGTCAACCCCCTGGCGCAAATACTGTGCGTGTACTGCACCTTGTTGCACATGTAATCCATATCTAAGTATAACCATTGACAGACTATCCCCCCCAACATAGGCTTGTTGACCAGGTAGTTCAAAGCATATCGCGTGGTATCCGTTATATCCCTGAGTAACTGCAAACTTCTCTCACATTCATCATCCCAATGGAATGTCATGCTTCTATGAAGAAATATGGTCATGGGTTCAATTATCAATGCATACCAGGGAATCCTCTTTCTGTAGTATCCCACAAGACTCAACATGGATCGCATTTGTCTGAGGTTTGAGGGGATGGAGGGTCCTGCGAGCACGCGTTGGTCCCAAACTTCTACTAATTCCAAGTGTCAATAAGACACATTCTCCTTGATCGGTGCCTTAATGATTATAGCTTCTCCCATGATATTGATCCCACTTTCAAAGTCAAATTTAAAAATGAAACTATCTATCCACGCAGACCACCTTCTAGTGCCTCTACACAACTCTGCTGCCAAGTACCATTCAGTTGGCACCTTTCCTATGGCATGAATAAACATGTGAACCCATTTAGGACTTGGTTCGACACCCCACAATTGATTCCATTTTTCAAAATGTCTATGAAGATCCTACTCGCCAGAGTATAAGTCTTCTTCTTTAATGATTGTTTGTTTGAATCTTAACCGCATCAGCTATGCACATTCCTCCCAATATCCCATATTTGCCCTATGTGTTTCCCACCATCTCTCTAGAGGGGCGTGCAATACAATATCTAAAGCATGAAACCTCTATGTTTTCGGCATAGTCCTTTCCAATTCTCTCAAGAATATGTCTACATTAGTTGAGCCATCATAATGTGGGAAATCATATACCTCAAATATTATACATTACAAATATCTAGTCACTCTATTATAGCAGAGCGCAGACACCTCATGTAATTGATTCTTCCAATTCTCAATTTTCTCATCAGAGTTTGAAAAACAAGAGCTTTACTTCTCCCACTTAAGATTTCCATCCATTTTTGGGTTGATCCAATCCTCTTCGCACAAGCTTAGCTTATAGATTTGGTCGATGTCATCCCCAGCATGCATAGGCTCTGTATATCAGTGTCCTTCAGAGGGGTCTAGAGGGATGATAAATCAGACTCCATTATTCTCAAATTCCATCCTTCGTTTTTTCAATTCTACGACACCATCCATGTCAATAGCCCAATCCAATCCCAACAACGTAGGATAGGGATATGTATCACCCACGATCTATATTACATAAAAATTAACTTTCATGTTGAAGCCCTCAATGCTAACTATGACTTGAGGCAACCGCCCAAGAGAAATGATCCTCTGCTGATTGGCCATGGGTAGTTGGATCGTGCACCATTCTAAGTTGGGTTCGCCCATGCGCCGCCATGTCTGTTTAGGTATAACATTAGTTTTTCACCCCCGGTCAAGAATTACCTGGTCCATCTCATAAGCTCCTATCTATGCAGTCAGGCGAATCTCTCTACCCGTTATTTTCTTATTTTGTATATTTTATTGACGGCACGTTATTCTACTATTGGTGACCCTCTTTCTACGCAATTATCTATCAATGCCTATAGATTTTCTACTTCCTTCTTGTTGCGTAGTAATTTCATACACACCTGTAGGAAGGGTTTAATCTCGTCATCCCCTCCAGCGCCTTGCAATGGTCTACCCGATGTATATGCACCACCCTTGGTGAATTCCTTTTGTGCCTCAATAAAGGTTTCTTTTGCGCGCTGAAGATAAACTCATGTTTTATGATCTGGCGCCTAGCGGATCTAGATATCTGTATTTTTTGGGTCCCAAGTGGATCAGGTGTCAGTGTAGCTTCTAATTTCATTGCGACTTCCACAACCTCAGCTAATGTGGCAATATTTTTTTGTCCTAATGGTTGTCACAAATAGGGCAGAAACATAGTAATGAACCATTATCTATGTTGAGCATAGTCAATGATGAACCCTCCATCCCTGATGACACACCTCAACCACTGGTCTTCTTCCCATATAGACTCATTAACCTCCTGATGGATATCTTTCATCTCTATTACCAGTTGTGAGTATAATTTAGGCTTTTTGAACTGCTCTTTTAGGGATGTCTTTATCTGTAGCAAGGTAGAATTAGGGTTATCCTAAACATACCTCATATACCAATCTAATGCTATATCTTCGAAGGAAGTAGTGAGCTGCACTTTCTTGATATCATTACTTTGAACCTGTTGCGCATGCCACATAGCCTAAGTCAAAAACAAAAAATGTTTAGTGTCCTCATTCCCAATACCCTTGAAATTAGGTAGCTTCATTAACGTGACCATTTCTACTTCAGGGGGAGGACGAAGAGATGGATTGCGCGGTAGGGTAGGCGATCTCTGGTGCGATGACAGAAGTGGAGTGGATGGGGTAGGAAACAAACTTAAAGGTATTTGATGGGAAAAACCTTCTTTGTCAGAATCACTTGAGTTGGCCGTTTCTGGTTCAGGCTCACTATCAAATCTAAGCTTTAGAGGGTTGTAAGGGACTTCTTCAGACTCTTCGTGGTAAATTATGCCACTGTGCGTAGCTAACTCCTTCTGATGCATTCAAGCAGCATGTTCACACAGACAACTATTTTCACACACTAGCATCTTCACCGACAATTTTAGTGAGCGTAGAAACTTACCTCTAGGGCCTTTGAAAAGTGTTCTCTCTGCTTAAGAGTAGGAAAAAAACTGATCAATAGAAAAATTTAGTTACAAAGCCACCCAAGAGCCAATTGATCCAATGATCTATTGCGTGAGTAATCTTATTGTAGAATTTCTCTACTTTTTGGACCAATTCAGACGTCCACTCAGTCACTCTGTCATATCTTATACAATGATGGAATTCAGCTAAGCCCGACAACCACTCCTAAAGCTCGTATGCAAAGGAACTAAAGAAAATCTCATGCATTTCTATATAAATATATTTTTCGACTCACTTTTCCGCAGATAACTTACTTCTCTTATTCTCTTAGAGTAAAAACTCCAAGATATTTCTATCTAACCAATCTTGTAATTCGTTTCACGAGGACTGCCACAACATCAAATCTCCCTAAAAATGACGATGTCAGTCCCAACAATGGAACCATTTGTTGGATTGAGGGGTCCTGACCCAGGTTCAGAGTTATAGGTAAACCAACAGACCCTCCAACTACTGGCCCTTTCGGCAGTGATGTGCTTGCGCAGACCAAAGTCTCACCCAAAGCTGTATGGGGGAGTGTTGGAACTAGGTTTTAGCACCATGAGGGAGAAATTGAGGAATGATCCTTGGTAAAAAAACAAACAATATTATAGAGGTGCGCACACAGAGACTGCGCAAACATAAACAAAATACCACAAGATTGCTATCACTTTGGCGTAGACAAACATAATGGAAGTCGATCCAAATCACAACACATCAACGACTTAAACATATCTATAATGTTTCAGTATTTAATTGTAAGCTATCCACAGATCTAGCGTAATAGCTATAACATAACTGAGAGACAATATCACATAAATAGGGTTTGCTAAGCGCAAACAACAGATTATGACTAGTTCTCGCTCTTACTTAACAAACGTCAGTATTCATGCATAAACACATCAATTAGCTATGCACATTCATCAGTAAGAAAAAAAATAGTGTGATCTCATTAAATCATAACATCACATAGCATAGATGCATAACACAGGAAGTTCGCCAAAATATTTGCTTCTATTAATTCTTCAGATCTTCCAATACATTAGTTTTCCTTCAAAATCTCTTACAAAATGCTTACTATCCCTTCCGCACACATGCCCAATGGAATCCGCACATAGCCAGGACTAGGTCTTCGGGCACATAGCTAGCAGGAGCCTTTTACCCAACCCAAAAAACCAAAACCCTTACAGACCCAAATATTATCTGAATATCAATATATCATAGCTTCATCAAACTACTTAGCTTAGACAAAATTCTACCTATATATAATATGCCTAATGCACAGATATTATGGTCCAAAACCATGGTTTGAGACCCATAGTTTACATTTAAGCTTAAATATATCCCAAAATTGGGGCAAAATCCCTTTAACTACCCTCTGCAATGCACACATACAAACATAGACAAAAAAGAGTTTTGCAGCTTGCACCTCACGAGACCCCACAATAAATTATTCATGTCATTATTTATTCCCATTTCTTAATAGTCATTTCCTATTTTTTTACATTGATTCTACAAAGTATATGATACACCTCTTCCAATAATAATTAAATTATTAAAATAAAACATATTTAAAATTATTCCAAAATAATTTATATTTATGATTACGCCGTAAGGCGTTATTATTTGAAATCAACTTTGCTGATGTGTATCGTGTCATAATATGAAACCCTTAGATTGGATGTTAGACGATTAAAACATTTTCAACCGTAGATGGAAAACGGAGGCAGTTGCTACGGGTTCTTGAACTTTCCTGTATTTCTGTTGTCTATCCCTATCTTCGGCTCCAGTCTGTGGCTAGGGACAAAGCAGGGGATAGAGTGAGGTGGGGGAGGTGGCCTCAGACCTTCAAAATCAGACTTCTGTTTAAGCACCTGTCTTCTCGGGTATCCCTGCTGCAATACGCTAATACTGCCACTATCAATCCTTTAGCTGCCTGAACCGATGGTTTTGCTGACGGGCCGATTGGCAGTGCTTCTTTCAGACACTTTCTTTCAAAATGCACTGACAATGGAAATGTCAAGTGCTTCTTTGCAAAATTCGCGTTGGGGGCTACAGTAGGCGTTGTTTCAAAATCATCAATAATACGTAATGGTTTTTGCGGGCCGACATTTTCAGAGTAGATGAAGGAAAGAGGAAGGTTCAAGGTTCGAATCTTCGTAAGCAATGTTGCTGCGCATCAAGGCCGTGGTGGATAAGTTTGTGAATGAGCTAAAAGAAGCTCTGGAAACTGATATTCAGGACAGGATTATGAAGGAGAGGGAGATGCAGAGTTACATCGAGGAACGAGAGCGTGAAGTCACTGAAAGAGAGGCCGCCTGGAAAGCTGAAATTTCCCGTAGGGAGGTAAATATCTTCATTTAATTGTAAATCGCTTTCAGTCTTGGTAAGAGGAGGACTTCACAATGTTGGTAATACTTGTTTTTTACCATCCCTGTTTATTGTTATGAAGCCCTCGGCAACGCACTGAACCAGGGTCTGTGTCAGGGTTCGAATCTTCGTAAGCAATGTCGCTGCGCATCAAGGCTGTGGTGGATAAGTTCGTGAATGAGCTAAAAGAAGCTCTGGAAGCTGATATTCAGGACATGATTATGAAGGAGAGGGAGATGCAGAGTTACATCGAGGAACGAGAGCGTGAAGTCGCTGAAAGAGAGGCCGCCTGGAAAGCTGAACTTTCCAGTAGGGAGGTAAATATCTTCATTTAATTGTAAATCACTTTCAGTCTTGGTAAGAGGAGGACTTCACTATGTTGGTAATACTTGTTTTTTACCATCCCTGTTTATTGTTATGAAGCCCTCGGCAACGCACTGAACCAGGGTCTGTGTCAGGGTTCGAATCTTCATAAGCAATGTCGCTGCGCATCAAGGCCGTGGTGGATAAGTTCGTGAATGAGCTAAAAGAAGCTCTGGAAGCTGATATTCAGGACATGATTATGAAGGAGAGGGAGATGCAGAGTTACATCGAGGAACGAGAGCGTGAAGTCGCTGAAAGAGAGGCTTCCTAGAAAGCTGAACTTTCCCGTAGGGAGGTAAATATCTTCATTTAATTGTAAATTGCTTTCAGTCTTGGTAAGAGGAAGACTTCACAATGTTGGTAATACTTGTTTTTTACCATCCTTGTTTATTGTTATGAAGCCCTCGGCAACGCACTGAACCAGGGTCTGTGTCAGCAGATGGATATTTATTAAATTTGATATTTCAGTGTTTGATTGCGTGTATTAATGTTATTATTAAGTCACAGGGATGGGATTATTCTTGCGATTCGAATGCTGGCGGCGCCTCTGTTCGTGTGCTCTTGGCAATGAACTGGGACCAGGGTTTTTTTGTGCTATTGTTTGGATCATTCCTTAATTCCGGAGAAACAAAAGGTTCAGGCACAATTTTTTTGGCGTTGGGGGCTTCAGTAGGCGTTGTTTCAAAATGATCAATAATACGTAATGGTTTTTTTTTTAGAATTTTTGTCATTAAGATTAGGTGAGTTCTGAAATTTTCAAAGAGAAAGATCTGCTGCTCTGTCGAAGTAATCTATTGAATGATGCATCAACATTTCCCATCCAGTCTGAATTTTATTTGACCGAGTTTTTGAGGAAATAGGATTTGATTAATCAATTAATTGTTTACTTAATCTGTGTCTGAGACTGTACTGTCCCTTATTCAAATCTCCTTTCTTGATTCAGTTAGCTATTTGAATTGACACATGACCCTATCTCACAGAAAACCTGAAATTTGTGATTTTTTTTCCAATATAAAGACTTTGCTGGTTCTTGAAAAATCCAAGATGCTCGTTGCCGAGTCTTTACCCTTCATTTATGATTTATAAATTGTGATGTTTTTATTTGTATTTTATATGTCTGTTAAATTGTTACATCTGTCATTCCCAAGTTATTTTTACAGGACATGTTAGTGATCTTCTTACAAGGTTAAATGTAGAATGGTTGCTATTTAACTGTATCTTTCTACATTCTAATTTTTATGATTCATTAAAGTTTTGAACAATTTGCATGCTTCTTGTAACAGTGAGTTGATTGTATGTTTTTGTATTGGGTTTTTTTCCATATAATTTATAATTTCTGGGGTTGTACGGGTACCTTATCTGAATGTACAGTTGTATCTGGAAACTATGTGTACTGAAACATGTGAATGTATTGTGCAAGGACTCTATTTCAGAACACTTCAGCTTTCAGAAAATAAAGCATAAATTACATATTGAAAATGAATTTAATTGACACTACTGCTCTACCTTGCAGTGGTTACTTTTGGAAAGAAGAGAGGGCCAAACTCCTCCGAGAAGTAAATGACTAGGTATGCGACAGTGATTTTAATGTTTTCTTTAACAAATTTGAGAATTAGTAGTCCCATCGTCTCAATTACAGATTATCACAGGTTCTCAATACCTGATTGTGTACCATAGATAATCACTTTTATCTAAAACTGTGCTTAGCTGTTCTAACAAGCCCCGGGCAGAGAATTTATCTTGTCCCCATGTTCCAACATCTTCTTTGTGCCATGACCAGTATACAAATACTTTTCCTGTATCTCCACTTGATGTTGCAACAGGATGAAGGGACTCCATGCTGACCTGCTCCATTCCCATTAGGGAAGTCTGTATACTAACCTGTAACATTATATGCACATCTGGTTAGAGGTCCTCCTATATAATCCCACAACTTTCATCATCACCTCAGTTATTCTAATGACAACCAATATAAAATATCACTAACCTTCGCAGTGTTATAGATCACATTTTTGCAGTCTGGCAAGACACTGACAGACCAAGCAGGTAGATTATAAGATACTCCATTAAATTGCACAGTTGCATCCTGCTTACTGTGGGCGTTGCTGAGAAAGGAAACACATGCACCAGAATTCTTTGTAGAATATACTGTTGCCTGCATATTCAGCGTAAGTTTGATGCCTAACAGTCAGTGATTAGGTTCCATCTCAACAGCTTTTAAAACAACACTCCCTTGCAAGAAATAAACGCTTATATGGAATGGAATATTGTTACAGAAAAAATCTTCAGTTGAACGACCAACCTCAAGGCCTTGGCCCAGTGAAATGGTATTCACGTCTCCATAGAGTAGAGCAGCTTCACATAGTTTTATCACTTTGTGCAACTCTTTCAGATGCCCCCACTTCGGTTGCCTTATATTGCCTGTAAGGATTACAAAGTACCACGATTATACAGAGGTATATATTTCATTTATTTTTAGTTTGGAGAATGATTTTTTATAGAATTATTTTGGCTAAGCTGCAAGGTTGTGAGGGGCACATTTACTGTAAAAGTCACTCAAAACTTACACTCACCATCATCTAACTTAATACAAGACCAATCACTTTACTACTTGGGCTAGACCACAATCCAGTAGGCACAGAGTACCAAAATAAAGCAAATAGGGAACAGAGTATCAAAAATTTCCAAATATGGACTTACAATGGTTCCTAGCTTTTCTGATTGTGAAAGGATAATTGAACCAGACTAATTTTTCAGTGCTAAACAATCCTGGTGCACAGAATTCCCCTCCTTTCCCCACAAAAAAAAAACAGTACCTACACTCTTTCAGTGCAGAACAAATTTTGGCATGGGAAACTCTTGCATACCATATTCGTCAATAGGCGCATCGTAGTCATAACTGGTGGTAATGAATGGACCTCCGCTTGTCCGGCCGAAGTTTGTGCCTCCATGATACTGCCACATAAAAAGCATTAAGGTATTGGTAGAGATTTTAATAACATCAATATAAATGCATCTAAGCTCGAGCTCAAGACAAAAGAAGACCAGAATTTACCATGTAATAGTTCTGAAATGTTCCACAATTTGCATGCTTCTTGTAACAGTGAGCTGATTGTATGTTTTTGTATTGGGTTTTTTTCCATATAATTTATAATTTCTTGGGTTGTACGGGTACCTTATCTGAATGTACAGTTGTATCTGGAAACTATGTGTACTGAAACATGTGAATGTATTATGCAAGGACTCTGTTTCAGAACACTTCAACTTTCAGAAAATAAAACATAAATTACATATTGAAAATGAATTTAATTGACACTACTGCTCTACCTTGCAGTGGTTACTTTTGGAAAGAAGAGAGGGCCAAACTCCTCTGAGAAGTAAATGAATAGGTATGCGACAGTGATTTTAATGTTTTCTTTAATATTCTCTTGTTCCACTGTTAACAGATTTTATATTGTTCTTTTAGGTGCAATGGCAGAAGTGAAGTCATCCAGTTTTGAAAGTTATGACTTTTACGATGATGTCTTTCTTAAACTTTGGAATTTTTGTTGGTAGTTAATTTCTTATACAATCATGTACTGTTGTTGAGGTTGGAACAGGGAAGAAAATTGTTATGGATTTGTACTGTGTAAAATGTTTATTTTTTGAATGGAAATGTGATATATTTTTTGCATCTGGCTATTTTATATTTTCTCATTGCATTAATGATTAAAGCTTATGGATTGATCTGTGTGTGATGTAAAACATTGAAGGAAATATGGTATGGTTTCATTTTATTTGTAGTAAAATTTGAAACATTCATGAGTGGGAATGGTCATATTTGGTTATGATAAGGATTCATTAACATCATCATCACCTTTAAAACAATTAAGAAGCTATGTATATGGAGGCATGGTTTGAGAAATTTGCAGTTATGGAATGACCCTAGAATGTAGGAGATGGAATGCTCAGAATTTCTACTTCTCAAATACCTTGTGGGCCTGTGCAATAAATCATAAGATATATTAAGCAGAATCTCTGTTTCTCAAATAGCCTGTAGCTTGTGCAACAAATCATAAGATATATTGGGCATCTGATGGGCTCGAGCAAATGTAATTTTTTTAAGTGTTCAGAATTTCTACTTCTCAAATAAACTAGAGCCTGGGAAACAAATCATAACCTGTAGCTTGTGTAACAAATCACAACATATATTGGGCATATGATGGCCTAGAGCAAATGTAGTTTTTTAAAGCAGTGTTCAGAATTTCTACTTCTCAACTAAACTAGAGGCTGGGAAACAAATCATAAGATATCTCAGGCAGAGGAAAATAATAAGTAAATTTTAAAAAATTAGCCATTTTTATCTGTTCACGTGATACAATAAACATTTCTTCATAATTTAAATACTCTTTTTAGCCTCTGCTCTGCCATTTATTGTAAGCCATTAAAAACAAAAGAAAAAAACTAAAAGGTTTTTCAAGATCAAACAATGATTTTTCATGTTTGAATTGCCTGAGTTTCAGTTGACTGTGACCTTATATATAGCTAAATAGTATGGTCCAAATAGTATTGGCATCATTATCTTAATTACAGATTCCAAACCTTTTGCAAACACATCTTTTTTTATCAATGATACTCTTCTCTATGCTACCACCTTACGGCGTTTCCTTTGCAACATGTGGTGCAATTGCTAGTTTTATTTATTAGGACAATATCCACAACCACTTTGCATATTATTTTTACCAAAAATAATATTAATCTATAATGTTTAAATAGCCATAAGTAAACGTATAAAACATATAAGTTTTTAATAACAATTTCACTTAACTACCCTAATCAATTCTCAATAAAGCTTATAAAGCACATAAATAAGCTTTTAACAAATTTTCTTCTTAATTACTTTAATCAATTACATGAAGTTAAT
Organism: Pinus albicaulis; assembly: GCA_034641835.2. Taxonomy (NCBI): domain Eukaryota; kingdom Viridiplantae; phylum Streptophyta; class Pinopsida; order Pinales; family Pinaceae; genus Pinus; species Pinus albicaulis. The sequence continues at coordinate 1,241,782,101 of CM076574.1, read as the reverse complement.
CCTAGTACTAGAATGGAAATAAAAGTAATTGTGATAGGCTGTTGGATCACTATTTTAAAACGTTATAGTAAATTAATTAAAGAGATTAAATTTTTGAATTAAAATAATATATATATTAGATATCATTTTTGGGATTTAATTGCATTAATTTAGTTATTCATTTATGACCATTCCTATGAGAGGTAGTCGCAATTAACTAATTTCTCATGATTTTTGAATAGTCCACTTAGCACTCATTGTGTCGGGTGATGATCACATAGGTGAAGAAGTGGGATTGAAACTAGTGAAATGAATCACATAGCGTCAATAATCACTTCCGGGGCTTGCACCAGGTAACCAAAACTTCTCGGGAGCTCACCCATCCCAGAACTTCTCTGGCTCAAGCGCGCTAAACTGTGGATTTTTCCCCACAATCAAGCCCACTTAGCTTGCTACCCCATTTGCAAAACCTTAGCAACTATTGTGCCTCATGAACCATTAAGAAGAGATCACTTTATCCTTGGTATTTTAAGTATGAGGTTTCATGATGCCCGTATATTAGATATGATTTTTTGGGATTCAACTGCGTTAATTTAGTCGATCATCGACCATTTCCATGAGAGGTAATCTTATTTGACAAAAAATTGCGGTAAATTGAAAAGTTGCATTCCCCTCTCATGGAAAATGGTCATAGATGAATGACTAAATTACTTGATTGAATCCCAAATCATATCTAATATAATGCCTTCTGGCTTCTACTTAAAATACTAAAAATGACTTCTGCTTATGATGGTTCATAATTTTAATAATTTTTAGGTTTGCAAATGGGGTAGCAAGCTAAGTGGGCTTGATTGTGGGGAAAAATCCACAGTTAAGCGTGCTTGAGCGAGAGGAGTTATGGGATGGGTGAGCGAGAGGAGTTATGGGATGGGTGACCTCCAGAGAAGCCCTGATTACCGGGTGCAAGCCCTGGAAGCGATGATTGATGCTATGTGATTCATTTCACTAGTTTCAATCTCAGTTCTTCACCCCTGTGAGTATCACCAGTTTGAAAAAGAAATATAGATATATATTTATATATATGAATGAATGAATAAATAATTTGAAAAATAAATATAACTAAAAGTAATGGTAATAGGTTTTTTATCACTATTTAAAAAAGTTCGAATAAAATAATTATAGCGATTAAATTTTTGAATTAAAAAATATTATAAGTTTTTTTTACCAGCGAAATTGATAACGAATTGATTCTAATTTGACGGACTCGTTCTTGTTAGACTGTGACACAGGGTCGATCTTCGAACCCCTATGGTTGTCATTATAATTTCCAGGTGTAACTGCACATCCCTAAAGCACAACAAACGAGTATTAAGATGAAGTTTGAACCTGTAACTTTCATAGTTGAACGAACTTTTTAGCAGTAATTCCTAGACAACAACCTATAGCCAAAATAAATAAATATATATATATATATATATATATATATATATATATATATATATATATATATATATATATATAATTAAAAATAAATAAATACAATAAATAAATTTATGCTAATTCTGATTAAAGGACCAAATATTTGAAATCTAATTTTTTAAATATATCGTAAAACATTTAATACATATCTTGAATTAAATGTTAAAAAAATACACCATAAAAATTTTGATCTTTCTCCACGATAAAATTGAACATAAATTTACATTAGCTTTCCATTTCTTTAAGTTTTACACTATCTTTACGATTTTATAAATTCATATTATAGATTTATATGATAAATAAAAACTTGTAATGGTTAAATGTAGATTAATCATTTTAATATATACCCGTGAACTTTTCATTGCAAAAATTTAAAATCCAAATATTCTATTATCAGCTTTCTATTATTATGATCTGTCTTTTCTAAACCAATGGCTCATGTATCTATAAAAAACATCGGCATTTTGATGCATGAAGTTTAGTCAGAAGTTTTCTTGCTTTTCCCAAAACATGATAGAAGACTTCGTTGTAGATTATAATTCTAACTATTTGTTAGGTGTTTAAATCGTTTATCCAAGTGTTTTAATTCAGTTTTAATTCAGTTTTAATTTGTCGAGTTTAAATCATAATTTCTGTTTCTAATATAATCTTAGTGAATTATAATATTTAGAAAAGCTATCTTTTGCAACTTCTTTTCTGTTTTCAATTCTTGTCATGGTATTAAAACTAGTTTACATAAGACTCTCTGAAAGAGCAGCAACAAGAAGGAAGTTAGAGCAGCATAGAGAAGAGACTAATCTGCATAAGACTCATTAAGAGAATAGCAAAAGTTCAAAAAAGTTGAAAAACACCTCCTGCAAACAAGGCGAGCCTGCATAAGACTCATTGAGAGAACAGCAAAAATTTGAAGACCCTCCTGCAAACAAGCAGCACTGAACGAAGAAGTCAGCTACCACAACTAAGCCAATGAAGGCGCCGGTGAAATAAATTGAAGGTCAATTCTAAAACAGTTTTTATTTTTAAAAAATTTGTTTCAGCTTAACACACTTAAACACTTAGTGCAGCGCGTTATTAACGCAGCCAAAATGTTGATAAAACGCGTTCGTTATTAACGCAGCTCAAAAGATTTAAAAAACGCGTTAGTTTGAAAAACTTACAGCGATTTCAATAGCACGCTGCCTCTCAACAAAGAGACTGCGTTATAGGGATTTAGCAATGCACGTGCCACAAAAATGATGAGCCAAAATTCATGAAAATATTTTGTTAAGAACATCACCACTCCATTTTCAAAGTTGTTTTAATGGAATGAAAACTCTTTTTAAAAGTCGATTCATTCATAAAAGAGAGAAAGTCCATTTTTTTTAAAAAGGGAGTGAATAGATTCAAGTGATTTGAAAAAAGAAAGAAGCTCATTTAAAAAAAATGAAAAGTATTTTTTATATAATCGATTCATAAAATGGAGGAAGCCCATTTTTAAAAAGGGTCTTTGCTTGAAATTATTGGGAGAGTGAATAAAAAGTATTTTTTTTCAAAGGTTTTTATTATAAAACAAAAAATGTAATTTTCTCATAACGATAAAGCGTTTTTTAAATTGATTGTGGGTATTGCATTTTATTTGAAAAAAGAGATTCAGAAAAGGGTATGTTCAAATCGACACTAGACATTGTGATATTTTGTGAAAGCTTTTGTGACAATGTCACCTTAGTAAAGAATTTTTTGGAGGCAAGGTATTTGATTAGCATATGTAGATTTCTCTGTTTGTGAAACCCAAGCAGCAATGCTATTTTTATTGCATTTAGTTGTAATGTATACAACTTGTATTACTTGTTGAGTCGTAGGGAACCAACACTCAACAAATGGGAAAAGCCAAGAGGCTAAAGAAAAAACAAAAAATGTTTGAGATCTTTTTAGATCTGGAAATAAAGAGGCAAAAGGACGACTTTGTATTAAAATGCATAAAACAATCTATGGATGTCAGCATTCTCCCTCTAATTTCAGATGCCAAGACAACCAAGGAGGCATGGGATAACCTTGAGAGGTGTTTTGGTGCAAGGGGGAGCATTGAAGTTGAAGATGAAGGTGGATTTATAGTAGCAAATCTACATCAAGATGAAAAGACTCAACCACAAGTAGATGATGTTGTTGAGATAATGCCTCATTTATGATGCATACTACAGATTAGGGATTGGTTTGGTTTGTTGGAGGATGTTGAGAGATTCTCTCAACTACTCCCTCCAAGAGTGGAATTAGTTGGATCTCAGCAGCACTATAAATATTGTAATGTATTAGTGTGATCTTATATAGAAATTAATTATTTGTGTGTGTATCTCTGCTCTCTCCAATTTTTAATATGGTATTAGAGCTTGGCTGGGCTTAATCCCTCACGGGAATAACCAGGAAGATGTGAGAGCTATGTTGCTGATTTTCTAAAAGTATTTGTTGGAATGTTTGTTGTGTGAAGTTTTTTTTTTTTTTTTTTAATTTCTGCGTGAATGTTTTCTGTAGGGTAGTAAATACATTGTGGTTGCTGTGATGGTTGAGAGACCAGCTCTCTCAAACAAAGAGCGGTGTTGTTGATAGCGTAAACCAGAAAGGCAGCGTTCAAGTGGATGAGCAGTGCCAAGACCGGCAGTGGTAAGTAACGGAGCAACAGATGGCGTTTTGCCCCTGTTTCTCAAATTAAAAAAGGAGAATCATGGCCGCAAGATATATGCGTAAACATTATCATGGAAGGGGCTCCTGCTCTTCGTGTTCAATGCACTCTGCATCGGTGTCTCCTTGGGCATCTCCGTAAGAGCCACTACGGGAAAACGACCTTTGCTGCCTATGTTAGACTCATGCGATCACTGGAGCTCTAGAGAAATCGAGAATCTTATTGCTGCAGACGGCGTATTTACTGTGGCTCTGCCCTTTACACATCCCGACGCCTTCTCCTCCCTGCCTTGATATAAACGAATAAGATTCTTCTCCACTCGACACGGCAATGTAGAAATTAGGGTCAACAAGTTCACCTCGCTCATTGTTCGTTACTCACTTGATTACTTTCATTATCTCGAGTTGGCTTTATTGAACGCTACAGTGTTGCAGATATCAAATGTAGAATTGCGCTTATTGATAATCTGCCGAAATTTGTTAGCTTTGTTCTTCAAAAACATGGAATGTGGCCAGGTATTCTGCATATGAAGTACATATTGCCGGGCTTTGAAAGTGTGATAGAAGAGATGTAGTTTAAATCCATTAATTTGTTGTTGGACGAAGTTCACTGCGTGAGAAATGGGCAGACGAGTTCGTCTCAAGGCGAAGAAGAATTGTGTTGGTGGACTGTGTAGTTTGCTAATATGTAGAATTATGAATTTTTTTGTTGTGTAGTGCAGAACCAATTATTGAACAAATTAGCATTATTTAAATTAGTCGTTCTCTACATTCTACAAGGACGAGAGAACAATTGGCTAATTTGATTGTGTGAATTTGTTATATGCTGATTTTGTTGTGCTACAGGCCAAGAGCATCAGTTACAGGTTACAGTATGAGATCCATTTGTGTGAAGCAGGTCAAGTTGTTAGATTAGCTCTTGAACACATTCAGTATTCAGACCATTTGCCTAGCCACTGATGGATAGCCGAAAGCGAAATATCCCACAGATGGTGATCGGTCCATAGGATGGTTCATCACTTGTCAGCTCTTATCGCGGAAGCCTCGTCGAGCCGAGTTGTCAATACTGTTGATCTTTCAAAGTTCATTATTGCTGGTCAGGAACAAATGTATTTTAAATGGGTTGAATGGTAGCTCGAAAATGGTGGAGAAAAGAGCGTTGTCTATGAGATCTCAGAGTGGGTACAAATGTTAATGAAGACCAGGGCAGACAAATGTTTTTATTAATTTAGTGTGTTCTCCATTTCTGTAATGTAGGCATTAAGGGGGGGTGTTGAGATAATGCCTCATTTATGATGCATACTACAGATTAGGGATTGGTTTGGTTTGTTGGAGGATGTTGAGAGATTCTCTCAACTACTCCCTCCAAGAGTGGAATTAGTTGGATCTCAGCAGCACTATAAATATTGTAATGTATTAGTGTGATCTTATATAGAAATTAATTATTTGTGTGTGTATCTCTGCTCTCTCCAATTTTTAATGGATGTCCATGAAGAAATTGTAGTTAAGCAACAGAGAAGCAACGCGATGATGCTTGTGAACCCCACTATACACAACTACAAGTGGAAAAAGATTTGGTGATTCTAGAAAAAGAGCTTGCTGATGACGACTTGGTGATACCAGAAATGGAGCTTGTTGATGATGATTTGTTGATTCCAACAACAGAGCTTACTGATGATGATATGGTGAATCTAGCAACTGAGCTTGTTGATGATGATTTTTTGATTCCAACAACAGAGCTTGTTGATGATGATATGGTGAATCCAACAACTGAGCTTGCTGATGAAAGTAAAAATATTGTGGTAAATCTAGTTGATGTAAACTTTGATAGAGAATTTTTGGCTAATGATGATTGGTTGCAGATGATGCAATAGAAACATCATATTAGCATGATGCTATTTGGTGAGATAATCCGACTTCAAACAGTGAAAGACAACATGTTTGCAGCAGCATGGGTTAGTGATTAAAAGACAGAGATAAAGATAGATGCAAAGAAAGAAATTTGCAAAGGGAAGGCAGAAACAAAGATAGAGGAAAAAGCAGAGAAGGAGGCTGTCATTACAGAGTAGAAGGAAGAAAACCAATGTGGTTTTGGAGATGTTTTTACACTTACCATTGATTTCCAATGTGTAAGTAAACAAACTGATTATGAAGAAGACTTAAAGTTCCTTGAAACATGGCTTGCAACCCCATGTCTAGATGAGGTCTACACAGAAGCTGTAAATATGAGTGTTGAGGACAACATGCATGACGAACATGTCAATCAAATTTTCAGGGATTGGAGTTTTGAAGAGATAAAACATTATTCTCATCTTATGTTGCAGCAGATTGATGATGAAAAGCACACTATAGAAGACAATATGTGGCAGCAACCCACACACAAGTCATTTTTTGAAGAAGTCCAGGACATGCTTGGAGAACCTGGAACAATAGAAGACCTGTACCAGCAAATAATGAAATTGAGTTTTGAAGAATACAACAAGAAGAAAATGTTGAAACTATTTAGAGGCTATAGAATATGGAAGAAGAGAAGAAGAAAACTAAATCTAGTTGAAGTCAATTTTTTTTTTAAATTGTAAGCCTCGCTGAGACATAGACCAACAGGGATCTTAATTAAATTTTATGTGGTTGTAATTAAGCGGGAGTGTTGGAGATTATAATTCCAACCACCTTCTAGCTGTTGACACCATTCATCCAAGTGTCCCAGTTCAGTTTCAATTAGTCCAGTTTAGACGAGTTTAACTCCAGCCATTTATTGTTAATGTTTCCAATGTAATCTTATTTAAGATTGTAATATTTAGAAGAGAAATCCTCTACTCCACTTATTTTCAGATTTCAATTCTTGTCAGAGTCTTCTTCTGAATATTCTACATCTTAAACATCGTTATTTGTATTGGTAGCCTTTACAGTGCTCCGTATAGAGCTACCTGTAAAAAAACAACACGCTCAATGACAAAGCCCTCTCAAAAAAGAAAAGTGAATCTTACATTGAATTAGTTGATCAAGATCGTTCTTGTGAAATAAAAAAATCCTTCCGGTCACATAAAGATTTTTCAATGTGTACAGCCTTTGGACAGCCTTAGCCAAGACAGAGAAATAAAAGGGAAGGGATCAAGATATTTTAATTCCATAATATAATATAATAGAATATTATCGAAATTTAAAGAAATTTAATAAAATAAAAAAAATATGTTAAAAATGATAGAAACAAAATATATCACAAATAACAACTGATATATATATATATATATATATATATATATATATATATATATATATATATATATATATATATATATAATTAGAAAAAAATTATTAAATAAAAAAAAATTCTATATTTTAATAAAATGATAAATAAAAGGTATATAATGAAAAAAAGAGAAAATAAAAATAAATTAGCATTATTTTAATTAAAATGAGGGGAGGAAAAAAAACTAAATATATTAATAATATTATGATGATAATTCGGGGAGGTAGGGAGGAGTGCTATATAATCTTTATGGAATAATTGAATTAAGGTTCGCTTAGCGATTAGGGAAAGCTACAAAAAATCAAGTTGAAGCATTATCGCTCTAGAAAGGTTTGAAGATCGCTATCTCCAAAGGTATAAGGCATATGAAAATCGTTGGTGACTCAATGGTTGTCATTCAAAAGTGTTCAAGGTTCTACCTTATAGACTGTGAACTTCTCCTATGCTTACAAGGATTATGACTACTCTTAGAAAATTAGATGAATTTAAATTCTATCTTGTAAAACGGAAGAATAACCATGAGGCAGATTTTCAAGCCAATATTGGCACTACATTGGAATGAGTATTGATCATTGATCAATCCAATGAAATATTTCATGTCATATAAATGAGTGTATTAATAAAACATTGTTGGGATACAGTTAGAGTAAGGAAAATATTAAAAACCATCGATAAAAAATTATCGAGATTTGTCTCAGGGAAGCGAAGGAATTTAATGGAAGGTGGAGTAGGTAGTTAGGCGATACAAATTACAATTGTAAGCAAATGAATCTACGAACCATGTGGAAATAATTTTTTCTGGTATTAAATGTGAAGGCAACTTAAGGAAGTATCAATACACTCCTCCAGCAAATTCCCTTGGATAAAGGGAAGCTTAACACTAGAAACCAATTCCCCATGCTCTTTCCTTATCTTTGGACCTTTGCTCACCTTTAAAAAAGCCATGGTACCTTAGGATCTGCTATAGCCATTCTTCTTGAAAAATTTAAGGAGATTGGCTTTCTCACCCTCCACATGACTGTCATCAGAGACCCATAAAGCTAAAGTAGCTAATGTGTTTATAAATCCCAACTTTTGCGATGGATAGCGATGGGAGTTAGCATGGATATATTGCTCAGTGTGAGTTTTCTTACAAACAACTTGGTAAGAGAAAGAGTCATCTACTTTCTTAGAGATAAGAATGTCAAGGAAGGGTAGTCTATCATTAACTTCATATTCCATGGTGACTTTTAGGAATCTTTATTTGCTTCTAATATGTTGCAAAAAGAAATCTAACTTGTCATGATCATGAGGTTATAAGATAGAGGTATCATCAACAAAAAATTTCTAAATTTTTCCCAAAATTGAGCTGAGGCCAAAGCCTTACATTCAAAATCTTCCATGAATAGTTTAGTTGCAATAGAGGAGAGAGAAGAGAACCCATGGAAATGCCACATGTATGTTTAGAGAATTCACCTTTGAAGTTGAAAAAGGAAAGAACCTAGGGAATTGGTTTCTACTGTTCAACTTCCCTTTATCCAAGGGATTTTCAATAGGATTGCTCATAATCTTAGGAAATCAAATCTTTCTTCCTCTTTTAGACTCCTAAACATGATTCATAGCTCCCTAATATCAGTCAAATACCTGATGGAACCTAGAAACATGAAAGGTGTATATATAGTCCCATGTTCCTATGGGACCCCTTACGTTGGCGAAAATGGTCGTTCCATAAATCAAGAGATTTAAGAACATACGAATGACATAAAAAATTGTAGGACTCACTCCTCAGCTTTGGTTGAGCATGCTGAGAAGACAAAGTGCCACATTTATATAGAGGATTCTCATGTCATTGCCAAGACTGATCATTTCCATTGTCGTAAGTTCAATGAAGCCATTGAAATTGTAAAAATGTCTAAGACACTAAATAGGGATGATGGATGGAAGATTAGCATTTGTTGGGTCCCATTCCTTTATTCCTAGGTTTGATCCTTTATTTTTCTCCCTCTTTCATTTCCCTCGCTTACTTTCTTAACCTTTTCTTTCATTGTTTAGAGGTTTGGTCAGTCCCTTTCGTTTATGCCATTTTTATCAATTCAATTTATTTTTCAATGTTTCCTTATTTATATTTGTATTATTCTTTCCATTTTTTCATTTTTATTAATAATAATAATAGTATTGGTTAGAAGAAAATTAATAATAAAAATAAAAATAATATATTTTTTTTAATAATAATTACAACCATAATGCCCCCGATCGGGGTGTTATATGGAGGATCCAACCTCCCATCAGCATTAATGATAGGCACATTGGGGATGATGCCCACCACCCTTCACATGAGTGGTAAGGGTAGGACGTGGTACCTCTGCATGCAAGCACAGGTAAGGTAGCGGAAATTTGCCTCGCACAGGAGCATAAAAACTATGAGGAGACAAGCGCAGGGGTTTCATTTCGAAGGAAACTTTGGCTGTAGGTGGGATGTGGGAATGGAGATCCCCAAAGCATGACCTCATCTACAATTCCTGGGTATGTATGTCGCTCTAACCTCTCTGTAAATGCCATGCTTATCTGTTTGAAGTTTTCTTGGAATGGTAATGATCGACATGGGAGAAAAAGGGACTAGTATAGGCCCTTGTGGGTTAGAGGAGGGTGGAATAAAGTCGTTTTTGTTAGGGGGAAGGAAAAAATTTCAATGGGTCTCGCTATCTATTTTATGGTAGGTCTGATGGGTGGGAAATACATGCAGCAGTACTCGAGTCTGGTGGGTAAGAGACATCTCCAGGCTAGACCTGGGAGGTGTAAGGAGACCCTGTACGTGAGAAGGACCAGAGAGCAGTCCAAAGATGAGGGGAAACTGATGAATCTGCAATTCAACCTCCATCTGGGTCCTAGTGACTCTAAGCGCAGGGAGAGGGGGAGAGTTAATTCTCAAAAGTCCCATGCTGAAGCCCTCAACACTTCCTTTGTTACCCGTGAGTCCAAGAAGGACAAAGAAGCTAGGAGTAAGCATTGGGGGGCTAGGGGGTATAGGAATCTGTGGGTGGGAGAGGAAGAGTAGGGGTCGGGTTCGTGGGGTCTGGGTAAGGTTGACTTGGGTCAGAGTCACACGATGACAGATATGGGACAATTCGGGTTTGTTATCACTCATGTTTGGTCCAATGATTGTTTAAACCATAATGAATTACGCCATTTTATGATTTTTTGGACAATTTTCCTGACACGGAATGGTGGGATGGCTCGTGGGTCAGCTCACTCCAGGAGTCCTGCTACTCGTGGGCACTCCAAAATCCCTGCTGGTCGTGGTCGTGGAAGGAGACATAAGGGGAAGGAAATTGATAGCCATCCCAACTCCCCCCAGAGTAAGCTTAGAGGGCATAGGCCAGCCATCAAAGTAATTCAAGAGGCAGCAATGACGGTATACCATGAAAATACCTCAGAAGAGATCTAGCAACTTATAGAAAAGTGGGAGGATGACCTTAACAAATAGGAGGATACAGAGATGGAGACAACTAATGAGGAATGGAAAGATTTTATCCCAGGCCCAGGAAAAACTAGAGGGAGGCTCACTCAATTAAGACAGACCTTGTTCATGTATTGGTCTAGGAAAAGTATTCTTGGAAAATCTCTTGAACAACTTTCCATGAGTTTGGTGGCTTTCGCACAAGACTTTCCAAACTATAGGATGAAGTTTAATGAGCTCAATTTTCAGTTAAGGAAGTAGGATGGCCAGTTGGACTACATTGAGCATCATATCCCTTGCATTGCCAAGCCAATGGAGCAAGTTGGGACCTCAATTAAAGACCCGACACCAGTGGATTCAGTCTCGATCCCAAATGAGACTAAGTAATTTCTGAATGGATAACTGTGTTCTTTTTTTATTATTAGTTATATGCGAATATATTTTAAATTTCAAAATTTCAGTAGATATGATAGGCAAGATGGTAAATACTGTGTAACGGTGAATATTCAGGCCATGTTTTCCTAGTTCAAAATACTTAAGACTCTATATTTTTGGATGGAATATCATGCCATGAGCTGACCAAAAAATTCGGTTTCTCATCACAGGTGAGTTGAGGCCACAAAACTCTTATATCTAGATGTATCATGTTTTCAAAAAACAATCAAAATAAAGTACTATGAAACTTTAAAAAAAATTAATTACCAGCACAATATTATTAATATATTTAATTTGTTTTTCCTTCCCCTCATATTAATTAAAATAATGCTAGTTTATTTTTATCTTCTCTGTTTTCATTATATATCTTCCATTTATCATTTTTCTATTTAGGATATATTGATTTCTTGAATTCTTTTCTTTTAAATTTATATTATAGAATTTTACTTATTTAATGGTTTTAGTTAATTTATTTGGCTTATATATATATATATATATATATATATATATATATATATATATATATATATATATATATATCTTTTTCATGTATTTTTTTCTATAAATTTTGATAGTTTTTGATTTTATAAGAATTTTCTAAATTTTTTTATAATATTCTATTAAGAAATTGAAATATATTGATTCCTTTTTTTTCATTTCTCTCAATTATATTTATGTTTTATTAATATATTTACAATATAAACTATTAAATTATAAATTTATATTTGTTGATTTATATTTTTCATTCGTTTTATTTTTATTCTTAATTCTTGCTTTTATGGTTTTTTCATTATTATTTTCGTTTTTAAAATTGAATTTAAATTTAAATTTATTATTGAATTTTTTTTTTAAATATAATATTATTTATTTTGTCTATTGGGAATTAGTCGTTGCATCTCTATTGTATTAATTGTTTCTTTGAATCGACCTCTTTATATATGCTTTGATGTTGAGTCACGATAAGCGGTTCGAAATGCGTCGACGTTAAAAAAAATATGTGATTGATCTAGAAGAGACTTGATATATGATAATGAATCACATAAGCCTACATTTATTAATATCCTTCCCCTTAATCTATTAATAAAATAAGTTAAATTATAAACATAAGGGACTTCTCAAGTGTCACTAGGAAGGTTGGTAGCGAAGAGTCATTGGTATCCTCCCTACTTTAGTTTTAGTCCCACTAATATTTACCTAGTTGCTCCTTGAGATTCATTTTTAGATGAATGATAACTAGTTCATGTAGACACAATTATTTTGATATTTTTTATGATTTAACATATCTCTCTCTCTCTCTCTCTCTCTCTCTCTCTCTCTCTATATATATATATATATATATATATATATATATATATAATATGTAGTTTATGGAGAAATTGTGTTAAGGAGTTGAAATGTCTAATTTGGCATGAAGCTTTTCAAAGTCGTGGGTTTCCTAGAGACAGTCCTCCCCAGAGAGGGACATTTTTTTAAAATGTATATTTCCATAGTTATGAGTCATAGGGCTAGAATTTGGGATTCATAGTGCATAATTAGTTTCTGGAGAAACTATGTTAAGGAATTGTGGGTTACATAGAGATAATCCTCCTCATAGAGAGTCAAAATTTGTGAATGCAAAAATTTGCACAATTATGAGCCATAGCACAAGAATTTGTGAGTCGTAGTGCATAAATAGTTTCTAGAGAAACTTTGCTACGAATTTGAAATGCGAGTTTCTTCAGATAAGACATTTAAATTCTTAAACATAGTTTCTCTAAAAACTATTTATGCACTATTACTCACAACTATGAAAATGTTTTATAAAAAAATTAAATTAATAATTATTTTTTAAGAAGAAAAAAAATGATGTATAAAAGTTTATATATTATTTCATTTCAAATTAGCTAAATATCAAATGATGCGAAATAGAAACTATGCTCCCATTGTTGGTATGTTTTTCACTTAAAGCCATGAAAAATAAAAATAAAATTATTATAACCTATCACAATAATTTGATAAATTTATCATTGTAAACTCAAATCAAAATGTAATATATTATTGCAAGTTAAATAATTGTAAAAGTGCATTGTAACATGGGCACCCAAAATAAAGAACTCTATAAGTAAAAACCAAAAATAAATTGTTAATTTAAGAAATGTTCACATTTTAATTAGAGCTTATAAAAACAAATTGTTGAAATATATATATGATTTTATCTTAGATAAGCAATACAAGGTGTCTTAAAAAAGGAGGGTTCAAGATCCCATTATAATATTGATCAGTTTGTATGTGAGTAATAAATTATATTTCTCCAGTGATTTCATGGATGGTTTAAAGAAACATTGAAATCTTGAAATCATTGAGCAGTACAAAAATGTACTCCTCCCGGCAGTGTGGTTAAAAGACACATTAGATAAAAGAAAATACATTTAAATAAAATACAATGGATTATGTCCTTTATGAAGTTCAATATGTTTGAAACATTGCTCATTTAACTCATTAAAACATGAAAGCTATGATATTAGAACATATAAAATATGGTTATGTAATATTAAAATATTGATAAATTTTATAAATGAAGTCATTTTTACCATTTAATGTAGAAATGCGATTATCATAAACTATTAAAACAATATTAAAATGTATCAGATATGTTATTATAAAGTAAAATGAAAAAAAAAATATACTTAAGTTGAGATGTGAACCTTCTATATATGTGTGTGCATTAGAGATATATATACGGATTTGGAAAAGTGAGAGGAAAATAAGATAGTCACTCCACATGGAAAAATGATTTAAGTAAGCGAAGAAGAACATTAATGAAAGCAGAGATGAAATAAAAGAATCGAAGAAAGAAAAAATAGTAATTGTGAGAAGTTAGACAAGTAATATGGTAATGAGAGTTGTATCAAAGGGATGTTAAAAATATGAAATCTCAACTTGTTACATAAGAAATGATGGTAAAACTATGGATTGGAATAATCTCTCACTTTGTTTTCTACATATTATATGAGAATTATATTTTATTTTTCTATACTTTTTAAAGCTAAATTCTAGCTAAATTCTAGTGAGGTTGAAAGATCATTTAAAAAAAAAACTTTTGATATTGTAGCACAACATTAACGAAGAAATTTAGTGATTTCTAGAATAATTTACTATAAGATGGTTTTTTTTTTGCCTAGGAAAAAATTAGTAAATTTCTATTAATAAGTAACGAAAAGTTACATTTTGCAGATACAATTAAGCATTCAAGACGCCTAAAGGGCTTGTGTGCTCAAGCACACATGTCATTGTAGCGAGGCTACCCAAATATTTACAAATTACCAGTAGGGTTGGGCTTTTCATGCTTTCCTTTTCTCTTTTGGACAATCTGCCAAGTCCCTGAATGTAGGGGCAAGGAACCAAGGCCAGCTCATTGTTTCTCATGGAGTTTTTTTTCTCGGAGTCTAAGCTTTCTGACATGTGTGATATTTTATTCGCTCCTGAGCTTATAAAAGACCGATCCCCAGTTGACGTAATATCCACCGTGGTTTGTGTCGGCTAAGGCATCACGTTAGACACTATTGGGTCTTGTACTTCATGGTCTGGTTCCCCTGGATTGGACACATCCCATTTTCTTTCGTTATGCATGGGAATTTCCCCTTCCTCTTCTGTTTCTTGCTTTGGGCCACATGAGGGGAATTTCCATCCCTTGGATGCCTTCCCTGTCTTCTTATTTTTCCTCTTTTCTCTTTTTCCATTCGGGCATGTGTTTTGTAATTGGTCGGTTTTCCTACATATCCTGCACCTAAATGTTGTGTTTTCATAATCCAAGTGTTGCTTCCATTTATGTTGGTTATGAATCAGTTGTATAGTCTCTGGTAACCCTTTGCTGAGGTCCACTTCAACGCAGATCCGTGCAAAAGTAAATATTCTCTCCTCCAAGTGTTGGATGTCTGTTTTGATGTATCTCCCTATAGTGTTTCCAATACCTTCTAGTACATGCTCATTCCAAAACTGCAAGGAGAGATTATAAAGCCGAACCCAAATATGAATTATGGTAATCTCCATCATGTTTGCGTCAAAATTCAGGAACCAGGGTGTGATGAAGAGTCCGATAAAGACCCAGAGCCATGGTCCCACCCTGAGAATGATATCTCTGGCTTCTGTAGATGTGAATTTGACAATAAAATACCCCTTGGAGCAGAGATGGATATCACAATCCATAGTCCAACTGGTGAAAATCCAATGGAAAAGCTCCATTGGTTTGGGCCAAAAATAGTTAAACCTACATATTATTGCCTGTGATTCAAATGTGGAGCAATGTTTGTCAATCTGTGCTGCATTTATGTTTAGCTCTAGCACATAGTTTAATTGCTCCATAATGTATTTTTTGGGAGTATTCTCAGCTGGTTCTGAAGTTGTTGGTGCTGTGTTTTTCCCAAACAAAATGTTCCTGTATGAGGCACCATTTGAGGTGCTATATTTGGTAGTGTTGGCACCCCTCATGGGTCCAGTAGTTCTGTTATGTTCAGTTATATCAGATGTTTTTACTCCTGGAGTTCCGCCTTTGAGTCTTATATTTAGTACAATGGAAGAATTTCTTTGGATGTGGTATTCTTTTAATTGGGCTTCTTCCTGTAGTACCTTCCCTAAATGGATCAGGATTTGTTTAGTATCTGGGATACTTGTTTCCACTTGGATCTTGTGTTTCAGATCTATGACCAATTCCACCTCTTGTACCTAGAGGGTTTTTGTTTTCCCATCTAAAATTTTTATGAAAATCTGGAAGTTGGTCCTGGGAACATAGTCGCCTCCTCGTTTTTCTGTGATGGGGATTTCCGTGCGGGCACCACTATCAGGGTAATCACTTTGTCTAGGATCTGCTGAGGCAGAGTACAAGGAGCACCCATAGATAGGTACAACCTCGCACCCCTCCCAAATTCTATACCGCAGAGGTAAGCAGTGTGTCGCAAACCCCCACACTGCCCATGCCACAAGTTGGGATCCCCATCCTTCTTGTAACTAAATATAATCAATAAAACAAAAGAAGCAAACAACAAAATTTAATCTTGGGATGAGTGCTACCCATTTTAGGTGTTCATGGTGGATCCAGATGGGTCGTAGTAGCAAGACAAGAACCCCATCTCCGAACCCCATGGCCCTGTATACCATCCACGCCAAAAAATTTCTTTAAGGCGGAGGCTGTAAACAGGGGCATATATCGCTTGCCTTCTACTAAGATCTAGTCGTCAAGCCCATACGACGCCGTAACCAGTCTTGGCCACAAGCTCGCAAGGAATTTCTTCCCTTGCCCCTCCTCTTCCATCCAGAGACAAATGTCAAGCTCTCAGATATGTCTCTTCGCTAGAAATATGGGTTATCTGAGGAGGAAAACAATATGTTGAGATGATTCCTATTGCATATCCATAGCCGACTGAGGAGGGACGGGTGTACTTGCCCGCTGTGACTTCCAGCATCCCGATTTTGCAAAGTGCTAGAGCTTGGCCCCTGTTCGGCCACCGCCTTCTCCTATAATCTGAAGCCATATGAGCTGATATGCCATTCCTTCCCAGTGCATTCCCTTGAGCAAATGTCATCGTGTTGCCATAGCCCCATGACCTGCAAACCCTGACTCCTCTACTCTCCATCGTTCTCCCCGCTTAGCCCCAATTATCTTTTACTATAAGGTGTTTGTTGTGGTGTGTTACCATTATGTTTTTTTAATTAGGATTCAGACCTTATTCCTCGGGGAGTTTTTCAAATCTCCCAACTAATATGTACGTATTTTTGGATAAGTGGAATAGTTTGTTGTGAGCTTTGCAGTCTCTAGGTGGAGCAAGTCTCACTTGAGAGCTGCTCATTTTTCTTTTCATACTTTGTCTCTTTCAATTTTAATTTGGTATGAGAGCCTAAAGTGGAAGTGCATCAATTTCGTTGATTGCAGACCGTGAGGAGGAAAGGGATATTCTTTGTGTATTGTATTGTATGCTATATGCGAAGTAAATATTTTTTGGAAAGTGAGGACCACTACTTGATTAAGTGTTGAGGCACCCGTGGAGCCAACCAGAACATTTGTGTGGCCTATGCTGGAGATGTTGAAGAGAGAGGATGAAAATATGTGTGTGGAAAATCCATGTGCTGCAAGAAGTAAGTGGAGATCCAACTATGAGTCGATTGGATACGTGGTGCTCCCATCACACTATAAGCTGAGTCATTCGGAGGAGCTGTGACTACGGTTCGTGAAGACTATAAGTTGTGTGTGAACATTGAAGAGACTACGTGTGGAGCCCGTGCTATTATTGGTCAGTAGGAGCTTGCATGGAGTTGTGTCTGGATAAACTGATGAGACTATTGTTCGATTGAACGTTTGTAAAACTGAAATTATACCTGTCATGTATATTCTTGGGTAACCAAGAACCAGGACATATATTTTTTTTGAGTGTCCATAGCATGAGCATGGAGATCAATTTTATGACCTGTTATAGAGTATATTTGCCTCATGAAGTGATTTTTCCCCGTCACAAGTTGAAGCAGGCCTTACTTTCTTTATCATGGTGATTGTTTCAATAGACTAGTGTGGTGCCATTTCCTCAGTGGTTAATCGTGGTGGATTGTCTCAGCAGAAATTCAAATAACTAAAATTAAATGATTGCTTAGGAGTAACTGGTAGTGACTCGTTGTTGTTCTCAGGTGGTAAGTCTCAAAGCACAATTTTATTTTTCTCGTGCGAAGTAGTCATGATGATGGTGTGGCTTTATGGTGATGCATAACTTGATTGAAGTAGGCAGTTGCATGCTTATTTCTTCAAGAGGGAATTTTTTTTTCAAAAATTTCTAATCCTCTTGCAGAAACATATTTAAATGGGGAAAATAAATTAGATGGTTCCAATTATGTAAATTGGAAGTTTAATCTAGACACTTTAATGGAAGGCTATGGTGTATGGTCAATAGAAAGTGGAGATGAACCGAAGCCAAGTGCAGCTGCAGGTGCAACAACAAAGTCAATTCCATATTGGGAGAAGTGGGGGAATAAGGAAAAGGTATTTTTAATGATGTCCATAAAATATAGCATCATCCCCCATATTCGTGATTGCAAGACCTCTTCTAAGATCTGGAATACACCTAAGGACCTGTATGAGTCTAAAAATACAAATAGTGTCCTCTCCTTCAAAAGTAAGCTTCTTTAAATTAACGTGGAAGAAAATGAAACTATAAATAATTTCAATTCAAGAATTAAATATTTCAAAAATAACCTGAGATAAATAGGAGAATCAGTATCTAGTACAAATCTTGTAAAAATCACTTTAAATGGAATACTAGAGGAATACCAGATGCTCATTACACATCTTTCGACAAGGGAGAAAGATCCCACTTTTGATGAATTGGAAGGTATATTAATGCATAAGGAATAGAGATAAAGAAATATAAAGCCTCGAAATTCAAATATAGCATTGATAGTAAAGAGAAAACAACCTTTCAATGGAAATTCACGAGAAGGAAGAAAAGGAGGAAATTCACCACAAAGAAAGTCATGATTTGGAAAATCATCTAACGCAAGCCTAAAAAAGGTATGACACCTTCAAATGGTCATGCTAGAATGAATTTTTATTATTGTGGCAGGGTTTGGCACGTTTCTATAGATTGCTTCAAAATAAAGTATGATTAAACAAAACATAGACACATAAGGCATACATGTCATTTTGTTGGTGGAGTAGAATCCATGAATCATGATTTTATGAATCTTAGATTATTTGTTTCAATTTTTTCACTATATGCTGAAACAGATGATGTAAATGCATGGTTCATAGAATCTGGAGCTTCTATTATGGCATGTCATGTAATAAATATTGGTTTGAAAATTTACATGAAACAAGCAATGGTGTGAACATATATCTTGGGGATGGTAGTTCACACCATATTAAAGGTTATGGTGATGTCCTTGTTACATTACCTTATGGAATTATTAAACAAATTCATAATGTGTTGTATGTCCCTAGCATTAAGAATAATTTAATCTTTGTCTCCACCATTATAGACTAGAATTTGAAAGTATAATTTTTGAAATCACTCTATCTGGTCAAAGGCATGCAGGATCACTTCAAATTTGTTTCTACATGTGTACAAGTTGCATTTTTGTATAATCTTGATGTAACCAACAAAATTCATCAAGCGTTGGCATCTACAACAATGACAATGGAAACAATTTGGCACCAAATGTATGGTCATATCAATTATCATGATTTATTGTTGCTTCAGAAAAAAAAAAAGGATGGTAGAGGGTTTGCAGGTGAGGGATGTGCTTTAGGTAAAATGCATAGAGAATAATTTCTTACTAATACTGATAGGAGGAAAAGGGATGTGTTGAAACTTTTGCATATAGATGTGTGTGGGCCTATGCATACTAGGTTCTTTGGAGGAGCATATTGTTTTTTTCTATTTATTGATGATTGCACAAGATATACATAAGTCTATTTCATGAGGATAAAAGGTAATGTATTTGAATATTTGAAATAATTTAAAAACTTTGTTGAAAAGTGAATAGGAAAATACATAAAAATCCTCTAATCATATGAAAGGGAGAATACAGATTGGGTGCCTTCATCAAATAATAAAAATACCATAGAATTATACAAAAATTAAGAGTTCCATATACTCCACTGCAAAATGGAGTTTCCGAAAGGAAGAACAGTACTTTGGTGGAATATGCAAGGAGTATGATGAAAGATAAATAAATTTCTAATGATTTTTGGGATGAAGCCATAAGTATTGTTGTGTCTTTAAAAAATAGAAGTCCAAAAAAATGTTTAAATGTTAAGACTCCAGTTGAAGATTTTTATGGATATAAACCAATAGTAATCATGTAAAGGTATTTGGATGCAAATCATTTTTCTCATATTCCTAAATAAGATAGGAGGAAACTTGATGCGAAATCCAACAAGTGTACTTTTATTGGGTACCATTATCATCATAATACATATAAATGTTTAACCTATATACACATAATGTCTTTACAAGTAGAGATGTCTTGTTTGATGAACATGCAGAGGAAGGAAATGGGGATTAAAACTATGATGCATTGCACGTTCCTCCTGACCTTCCTGACACCAAAGATGAAGCTAAAAACAAATAGGAGTGGAAACAAGATGCAGAATCTAGAGACATGGACACATAAAGCAGCGAAAGCTCACCCAAAGGAGAAAATGGATCACCACAAAGTAGGAGATGGAACAAGAGTAGTGAACTCCCAATAAGATAATTACACAATATTTGACCACCTATAAGGTATAAATATTATTCTTTGATGAACAATGTGTTGAATTTCATAGAACCCTTGAACTTTAAAGAATCCAATGAACGTCTGCAATGGAGAAATGCAATCAAGGAAGAATATGATTCAATAATAAGAAATGATATTTGTGAATTAATTGAGTTGCCTAAAAATAAAGTAACCATAGGATGAAAATGGTTCTTCAAACACAAATTTAAAGCTGATGAGAGCATGGATAAATATAAATCTAGATTGGTTATCAAATGTTATTCACAAAAATATGGAATTTATGATGCTCAAACATTTGCACCAATATCTAAGTTAAATATAACTGGATCAATGATTGCTTTAGCTACAAAACATAATGGAAACTTCATCAACTAGATGTTAAGTCTACTTTCTTGAATCGAGACCTAAAATAAGAAGAATATCTTACTCAACCAAAAGGGTTGGTTAAAAAGGGGCAATAACCTCTTGTTTATAAATTAAATAAATATTTATATGGGTTAAAATAGGCACCAAGATCATGGTATGAAAATATTGACTCTTTCTTTCTTCGCAAGGGTTTTATGAAAATTCAAACTGATCCTAATTTCTACAAGAAAAAAGATCCAAAGGGACATGTTGTTTTTATTTCCATGTATGTTGATGAAATTACAATAATAGGAAATGCATGTATATTGATTGATGAAGTTAATGTTGGACCCTTAGTTAAACTGAGAGAGGGGGTGAATCAGTTTAACACATTCATGGACTTTTAAAACTTTCCTTTAAAAATTATTTAAACCTTCATTTCATGATCAACTTAATATGAGAGCAATCTTAATATGTGAGCAACAAGTATTAAGAAGATACACCATATCAACACATAAACATCATGCACATAGACAACAGACATAAGTGGAAACCCGTAAGGGAGAAAATCACATCTTATTATTGTTGTGATGCAAGACAAGCTCCAACTCCCTCTCACCACTAATTTTCTGTAGGCTCGAACCTACAGGAGGCTCCTATCTCAATTCTGCAAGCTACAACTTGCAAGGAAGCTCCGACTCCCATCTATTTTCTGCAGCCTCCAACCTACAGGAGGCTCCTACCTCAGCCAGCTAAAACTGAGTTCTATCAAGCTACAACTTGATATGGAAGCACCAACTTCCTCTATTTTATGCAGGCTACAACCTCCAGGAGGCTCCTACCTCGGTCAACTACAACTAACATCTATCAAGCTACAACTTGATAGGGAAGCTCCAACTTCCTCACTCTTTCATAAAAACACTTGCTGATTTACCTGGATATCAACTCTATTCTGTACCTTCTTCACTATTGTGCACCAGCCTTCATATATGCCCTACATCATCTGTACATTTTCTCAGATTCTCTATTAGCTCCTCCTTCTTCTCTGCCTCACTCCTTCATTTCTGCATTATCTAACTTCTTTATGCATATCAATGTAATATTATTTATAGATATTATCTCATGATTGCTTGTATTCCATAGGGAATTCGAAGTGAATAGCCCTAACTCTTTTCCTTCTGCCTTCTAATTTCTTTTTTCAGCTCATTTAGAAAAATATAGCAATTTATACAAATTTCTATTTTACAGTGGAGTTTTGTTTTCCTACCGGAGACTTGCCTTTGCATCACAAACAATATAAAATTAATGAAAACATTTACATTCACATTTTCAGTTACATATATAAATTTCACTCAGCCCTTTTTCTGACCCTTGGCTTGTTGGTTTTGTCTTTTCTGCTGCTGTCATGTAACTGTTCTACATACCTCTGTTGTTCACTGTCTTTTTCAGTTCTGCATATTCTCCTGCTTTCTATGCATGTACCTCTGCTTTTTCTTTAAATCTGGTAGTTTAAATTAATGCTGAAGCTTTTACATCAAAGATTAAAATCTCGGTTATAGCTCAATAATGCAATTTAATTTAATTGGACATGCTCAAATTGGCAAACTCAGTTTTGGAAGTCCACCTTTAATGCACCTTGAAGTGGACGCGCAATATTTTAAATCTATGATTTAAACCTTATAACTAAAACTCCTTTCAATCTTAATTTCTCAGAACCTATGGTTAGAACCATAATCAACCCAATCTTATTAATATGTCAAATATTACAATTAAGCCATTATATAAGACTCGGCATATAACTCTGGTTTATAATTTAACCCCACTGGTCAATAACTCCACCACTTAGGTAAAGTCCTGTCTTTGGAATAAAATCCAATAATCACACTTCGGCCAACACTTTCATTTATGTTCTACATAGCTGTATTAATATTTGGTTTAAGTTCATTGATTGACTTTGTTAAACCAACACACTGATGCATATATCAATAGGGACTTTTGGGCCCACAACTCTATTCACCCGCATATCAAACATTCATCAAGGTTTATATAATTCGACCACATATCAAATTATATTGTATATTGGTTTCGGCACATATTAAACCAACTATACATCTTCGCCCAACACACACACACACACACACACACACAGATATATATATATATATATATATATATATATGTCAACACTTTACCACGTATCCAAACCACGACAATGTAATATTTGTTTGGGCCCACATTTCCTTAAGGTGTATATAAACTGCATTCAAATTCCAAAGTAAATCTTCACCAAGACATACATTAATGTATATGCCAATACTCCCCACTCATCATACGTGCTCACCAATCCGCATGTATATTGGGCCCACAATTATATAAAATCAACCATGCGAGCATTTCATTAACTCAAAATTTCTCACCCTGATGGAGCTCAACCTAATATCTGAACGTTATGAAGGCCCAATATTATTATATGCCCAACACACAAACTTTGGTTAACACATATAAACCTTTCTTATGTGCTAAAGCACTACATGCATATATATATGCATTCACCGCACTATCGACCAAACTCCATATCCTATGGTTTCGTCATCTCATACCAACGTAATATATATATATATATATATATATATATATATATATATATATATATATATATATATTCCCTAACTCAAGTGTTAAGAACCCTTTAATAAACCTTAGGTTTATGTGAAGACTCCGCCAACATTAAAATCCAGTGGTTATTAACTCCTACCCATTTAACATTTAAAGCTCAACACAATCTACGTTCGGCCCCACATCATTTCTATTATGTTATGTTAATGTTCGACTTGGTTATAAAACCCAATCTACATGTGGTACTCACGGGCATATAACTTACCCTCAGAACATATATTAAAACTCAAAATCCATGTAACGACACTCGAGCCCACAACAAATATACGTACCTTGCCACTAATCTTCGTCCATCGTGTGATACAGCGGCCATTGGATTCCTTCCTCCACCAGATCAATGAGTATAATGCATATCGCATTTTTTTTTGGCTTCCAAGCATTAACGCTCCAGAAAAACATGATATAAACGGTTTTCGAATACCACCCTTTGCCACGCATCAGACAAATAATGGAATCGTGTTTTTTCCATAAAACTTATTTCCGACTTTTAAAAAGCGCGATACTGCTGGTTTTCCGCCTCCTGTTTTACTACTCCTTAAGGGTTCCATTACCAGCTCAAGGTTCCACTCAACTTTATTTCTTCAGCGCCTTTATATATATATAGGGATTCTGCCTTCGCTCTCATGGTTTTGTCACTGATTGAACATTTCAACAAGTCCTTTAAAAAGACCCAATCATCCAATCAACTCGCGGTTAATTCCTGTATACAGTTACTGTGATTTAAAGTTACAGTAAGTCCCCGAACTCTTATCTCTTAGGATTCAATAGAATAGCTCCCCATATGTGGTTTCAAAGTTGGGTCTTCCTTCACTGTATGTATGCAATAGAGTATATAATCCTCCCTTCATTGAATACTGTGATAACCAGCATCTCATTCTCTAACATCGACCATTCAGTGATCGTTCTTTCTTGGATAATGTATATGCAAAATCATATTAACCCTTCTATTTCACACAGGGCATCAGTTCAAGACATGAAAACTGACATTAAATTACCTCAATGCTTTCCTCACATGCAGAGCCTCGGTTAAAGTTCATCATCTACTTATTCACAATATTCTAACATTCCTCACACAGTATTGGACTAAGGGATAAATATGGCCCACACAGAATTTACACAATTGATTATTCATTCTCGACCTCACAATCAACCCTGTCTCAACAGTTTATGGATTTTATTCAATTATCTACAGAACACCATAAAATCCTTGCCACAGAGTTTATTCAAAACTGTTTATAAACCCTGATAGACTCACATATGTAATAAATCATCAATGCACAGATAATTGCACACCACACCTCTTTCACATACAATACTATCCATATAATACTAAAACAAATCCTTTTGTTTCATCTGCTGCCTAGGCTGCCTCTTTTCCTTGTCTGATGCTTTCGCTGTTGCCTCTCTGCTACCTCTCTTCCTGTCTTCTCCTTTATGCTCCTTTTATGCTTTCTTACTGCTGCCTCTTCCTTTCTGCTATTTTTCTTCTCTCTTTTCCATCAATGACAACATTTCCAATAGTCTCCCCCTTTGGCATTGATGGCAACACATCCACCAATAATTCAATGCTTCCTCCAAGTCTTCTTTTGCTTGCTTTTCATCCCCCTTTGACATCAATGGCAAAGGGTTGCACATTTCCTAGTGTGGATTGTATCTTTGCATTTCCTCTCTCTGAGTTGTGTTTAGGCCTTCTTCTTTTTACTTTTTACCATGCTGCTCCAAAATGGTGTACAAGAGTTGTTGAGAGAAGACTTTTGAGAATTATTTGAACTTGAATATAGACAATAAGTTGATACCATTCCAAAGTACAGACTCCTTGCACTTGTATAGAGTGTAGGTGATGATAGAACAACCTTATATAGAGTGTAGGTAATCAAACTTATAGAATAAGAGAAAAAAGTACAGACTCCTTGCACTTGTATAGAGTGTAGGTAATCAAACTTATAGAATCAGAGATGCATCATAGGACCAAAGCTAAAATACTGAGAATTATTCAAATATACTTTAGTTTCTAGAATGATCTTCATCAGAAATACATATCTGTTGAGGAAGACTGTAGAAGGAATATGTCTTCTTCTGCAATCCACATCTGCAATACAACATCTTTTCAATTATGATGATGCCAATATATATTTTATAGTTGTGGTTCACCTTTCCTGCATGTTGGTGGTGATATGAGTTAGGATGCTGACAGGGATATTACACATAATAGCTAAAAGGTCCTTGTTGCTGATGTGAACAATGAATCAACCAGACTTTAATCTAACAGATCAAATGACTTTACTGCTTGCACAATGTACTTTCAAAAAAAACCCTTGAGGCTAGATACATTCAATGTATTGGTCAGTCTCACTTATCAACCATGTAATTTTATTTATGACATAAGGGGGTATGTATGTCAATGATCAATCTCTCTCTAAAGGTGAATTACCAGCAAATCCTTTATGCTAAAGTAGGAAAAATAATTTTGAGCTTCAAATGGTGATCATAACTAGTCCTTCATTCTTCAGATAATTTAACTGTTCTATCATGATGATCTTCCACAAAAACATATTCAAGATGTTTAAATGATATCTCAGCAAACAGACTTCACACGGTGTTATGAATGATCTCAAGAGAGAGAGGCCTGATATGTATGTACTAACTTTAGGAAGGCATGCAATTATATATAGAAAAGATACTGCTTCAATGCTCAATATAATGCTTCAAGTGTAAACAAAAATAATGATCCTTTAGCATTGTTATTGAAATTTTCATGTAGATAACGTTGGGTATACTACCTTGATGTACTTTTGCCATAATCCTTTGATCCTGAGGACTTGTACCATACCACTGCTCCACTGATAACACTTCATATTCTACTGATAGGCATGTTGCTTGTACCAAATACCCATTGATACTACTTTCACTTCATCTCACTTTTGAACCCATAGTTAAGACAACCTTCATAATTTCTATTATTGAGCTCTCCATTGTTCTCAACAACAATCATTAATATACAAAATCTGATCTTGGCATCATTGACCTTTTTCTTAGTCTATCATTCTGGTTTAAAATAATCTCACTACATTTCCTTTTCTATGACTGCTCCAAAATCATTGCTGCTTTATATACAATTCAATTGTTCTGACATAATGATCTTTAGGAAGACATCTTCAATTTCTATACTATGAATCTTCATGGGCTGATCACTTAGAGATTTATCACTCACTTAACTGCATTCCTCGAGGGGGATTTTTCATGGGTGAAAGATGTACTGATATAACAATGATAGGCTCTTCTCTTATTCATCCTTCTTAATGTGATTCATTGTTAATTCTAGCAGTATGATGCACAATGTGATCATCACTTAATGTGCTGATGGATTCTTAGCTTACATGTTCATGGTTGATGTTCTCTCTACCACCAAGGCTTCTTGATGTCTTCTATTCTTCCATCAATCTGTCAGCTATTTAATACTTCAGATAATCTTCTTCCTCTATAGTTCTTTGTTAGAGGAATTGTCCTCTCCCTTCCTAACCTTTTAGTTGTTATAATTCCAAGGATATCTTTTTAGACTACTTTCATGGGGACTATTTATGAACTGCTCTCCCCCTAGGATGTTTCTTCATATCTATCATTGTTTGGATATTTGCGTTGCTTCTTAGAGCAGCTCCCCCTGAGACTATGATGGATTCATTATGTTATTGAGGTAACGGGCTCCCCCTTTCTCTTTTCCTTCCATACTTTATTTGGATTCTTTATAATGTATGCACTTCTTTTTTATTCATAGTTTTGTTTGATTTGATTAGATTCCATCATCTGTCTAGAATTATTTAATGTATATGGCAGTTTACAGTCTTTTTCTTTGTGACCAAGCTTGAGTCATACATAACATCTTATTTTACCAAGCTACGTTTGAGCTGATGTATAATATTTTATGCTCCCTTTTGAACATGATTTACATTCAACAAGTTTATGTTATTGCATGCATAATAGTAGCCATGGAAATGATTTGTGTACCCAGTGAAAGATTGTCTTTTCCAGTTGCTTGCTTGAGGGGTTCTTCTCATTTGTTGCATCCTTTGCTGGTTGGACTAGATTTGCTTTGTCTTACAATATGCTGCAATATGTCCAGGTTTGTGGCAGGAAAAACAAGTGATACTTCCCATAGGAGGAAAGAACCTTCTTTGATGTCTTCGAAATTTATTAAATTTATCCTTAGGAGTGTATGAGCCTTTAGCAGTTGATTGTTTCATCCTCTCATTCTCTGTCCTTTCATGTTGCTACTTGTTTCTGTTTGTTTCTTTACAAATCATGTTCTTGCTGGCTTCTACTTCTGTAGGAATCTTCTGAGCTGCTTCATTATCCTTTACAGCTTTTACAAACATGATATTCCTGTTATCTTCTACCTTGGACTTAATTTTTTCTCCTTCATAGCCTATCCCAGTCTTTATGAGAGGAGACCTTTGAGCATTTAGAATTTGGTCCAACTGTTTAGAGCTTGTCATTTGAGGAGTATTCATTAATAATTCTCTTTGGGATTTTTCTAATTTCTTTCTTAGGCACACTACTTCTTCTTCCAATTTCTCTTGGTTCTAAATTTTATCCTTTATTTGCTTTAGTAGAATGTCTTCTACTTTCCTTGCTTCTTCAAGTTGTGTCTTCAGGCCAACAATTTCTTTCTTATCTTCATATTCTTTCTCATCACATATTTACACCAATGTCTTAAGGTCTTCGTTTTCATTCTTCAATCTTTCTATTTCAGTCAAGGTTGTGTCAAGTTTGGACTTTTCCTCAGCTGCAATTTCTACATGGTTCTTACTTCCATTGACACTAGTAGGTACCTCATTTGATTGAACATTTTCGTTTTGACATGAAGTTTTCTTCTTCTTAATTCTCTTCTCCTTCTTGACATTGCAGTCCTTAGTGTCTACTTCATGCATGAAATGCAATCTATCCCATATTTCTTTTGCAGAGGTTAGATCCATTATTAAATCAAGATCCTTATTATGAAGATTGTTATATATCACACAATTAGCCTTGGCATTCCACTATTGTTCTTGCAAAGAGGGAGAGTTTGTGCAGTAACCATCCATAAAAGTTTCCATACCTCAGGTTCATAAGCCATTAATTTTGTTTTAACATTATCTCTCCATTCAGGAAAGTTTGTTGTATTTAACACAGGTACATTTTGATAGTCCATGACTCAACCAGGGCTCCTTTAAGCTATTAGGCTTACACCAAAGGAACTTGTCTCTGATACCAATTTCTGGACCCTTAGTTAAATTGAGAAGGGGGGTTAATCAGTTTAACACATTCATGGACTTTTAAAACTTTCCTTTAAAACTTATTTATTGTTAGAAATTTTACCGCAGAAATAATAAAGAATTTACGGAGAGAAATAAATACAAAGAGGCCAACAAAAAATCATAAACATAAACACATATGTTTATCCAGGAAAACCCCAAATCGGGGGAAAAACCCATCCTAATTAAATTTCATTAACCATTGGCCAAAACCCTGGCCAATCCGACCAAGTGAACCTTCATCGCTCACCTTCAGGCGTACATTACAATGAAGTCATCCCAACCTTTTTATAGGCTCCATTACATGTGATACCATGGGCTAAAACCATGGGTGCACAAAACCATGTGCCCCAAAACCACTACTATTTACCCTAGTCAACATTTACTCTACCTTGAATCATGTTTACCTAACAATTCCCCCCTTAAACTTGACTTGGGGATTATTGACTAAATCCAACCAAACCTGCTAGATGAGACAACCTCGCTCACTCTAGCTCTTCCCCCCTCAAATTTTTACCCAGGGTAATTGTTAACTTGACATCCCCCCTATCACCTAGGTCTAACCCAGACTTTACCAGTGATTCCCCAGGGGTATGCATGCCATACCAGGTCTTACAGGAGTATGCCCACTTACATGCAAAAATTAACTCCATTATATAAAAGAAAAACACTATTTCATTGTTGCTATTCTTTGTATGACCATTATATACATTCATGATGTCCTCTCCAAAGAGGACATCATGCATGGATCTGTGCCCAATGATCTTCATCGATTGCATGCATTCCTATCCTTGTGAGCCACTTACTCTTCATGTGTTTTAACATTCCATTTTTGCCTCTGGGTAAAAAAACCTCTTCACGTGGAAAGCCATGATACCAGTTGATGTCCTGCATCATCTTATCAATATTTGTTATAATTTTCTCCACTCATTCACACGTAGGTGCATTGCCTGAGACATCCCGATGCCTTGTATGGCCTTCTGCACAACTCATACACCAATAATGATCCCTACCTCGACTTGAAAATGCACCAACTATGTGGGTCCTTCACACTAGTAGTCTACATGCAGCCACCATTCCATCATAGCCATCAAAAAATCCTTGTTCATTTCTCCTGTAGTGCCTGTGGAGAGATCACACAAAGCTGGTCAAACAACTATGGTCGCTCCTTTTCTTGTCTTTCTTTCCGCAAGCAGATCTCATGACCTGCCAACCTCAAAAGCACAACTACTTTGGAACTATGAACACTAAAGTCGACTCAAGGACTGTCTTGTTGGTTACTCAACCCTGTGATCCACTGCGTCTTCTCCTGAGCATGTCATCATCACATCAACACATTTTCCATCCATAACTGCTCTTTTTCCGCTGCAACAAATCTCCTCATGCAACAATTCTTCAGGATCTTCAGATTCAACAACATGTGCAATAGGATGGTGTCTATGATACTCATGAATCTCTTTCAGACGATCATAAAATGAACCAAAGATGTTCTGCCCGCTCATGCCTTGACCTCCAAGAGTGGCGATTTCATCCTTTCTGGAGTGATCCTCGTCCTCTTCGATACATCGCTAGCACCATTTCAAACCCCACAGAGTAGCAACATGTTTTTGACATGGAAATACGTCCATTTCTTGGGGATCCTGTTGCTCGCCTTCGCTAGTGACTCCAGCTTCGTCAAGGCATTTCGATACACCATTTCCAGCCATGGCCTCCGCTGCAATAGGGCATTGCGTGCACCTTTGAAGATCCGACCTAGGACATGAATTCGATTGCCAGACACATCCAATTAAATCCCTTTTCTATGTGGCGTCACCTTTCTCTTGGAAACTGCAATGAGCTGCTTAGAACCCACCAGAGCAAATCCAATCCCGATTCTTGTAGTTGGCACCTCTAATCTTTAATTTCCATTGATCCATATGGAATTCTGGCGAACCCAAAAGTCTCCAAATCCTCCTAAAAATGGCCTTCATAGTGATCAGGATTAACCGATGGTGAAATTTCCCTTTAATTAGAAAGGGTCTTTCCCGTAAGCCTTCCCAGTCGCAGCATTTTCAATAGCAATGAAATTTGAATGGTCACTTTTCCAGTTTGTGACTCAAGCCTTCGTTCAAATGGTTTTTTACAGAGCTTAAGGTTCGGCCCTCCACTCGGTGTTCTTATTTATTGAATGCACCCCAACACCACTCCACCTCGCTTCTTCCTTCGAAATATAAGATGAAAAAAAATAGCAAAGACAACGAGATGTCGTAGGCTGGCTGTCAATCTTTTCCACATCATAGAGTCCATAATTTTGACAAACTAAAGTAGATCTAATAAGATCCAACATATTCACACACAGATCTAGATATTCAAACATCAGATCTGATAGATCCAATCAAATCAATCTCATTCCATAATGACTGAACAATTTTGGTTAATAAAAAAAAAAATCACAATCCTAAAACTTGGCTCTGATACAATTTGTTAGAAATTTTACCGCAGAAATAATAAATAATTTACAGAGAGAAATAAATACAAAGAGGACAGTAAAAAATCATAAACATAAACACATATGTTTATCTGGGAAAACCCCAAATCCGAGGAAAAACCCATCCTAATGAAATTTCATTAACCATTGGCCAAAACCCTAGCCAATTCGGCCAAGTGAGCCTTCACCGCTCACCTCCAGGCCTACATTACAATGAAGTCATCCCAGCCTTATTATAGGCTCCATTACATGCGATACCATGGGTGCACAAAACCATGTGCCCCAAAACCACTACTATTTACCCTAGTCAACATTTACTCTACCCCGAGTCATGTTTACCTAACATTTATACTTTCATTTCATGATCAAATTAATATGAGAGAAATCTTAATATGTGAGCAGCAAGTATTAAGATAATGTAACAACAATCTAAATATGTGAGAAGCAAGTATTAAGCAGATTAGATACACCATATCAACACATAAACATCACGCACATAGACAACAGATATAAGTGGAAACCCATAAGGGAGAAAACCACATCTTATTATTGTTGTGATGCAAAGGCAAGCACCAAATCCCTCTCACCACTGATTTTTTGTAGGCTCCAACCTACAGGAGGCTCCTACCTTAATTCTGCAAGCTACAACTTGCAAGGAAGCTCCAACTCCCATCTATTTTCTGCAGCCTCCAACCTACAGGAGGCTCCTACCTCAGCCAGCTACAACTGACTTCTATCAAGATACAACTTGATATGGAAGCACCAACTTCCTCTATTTTCTGCAGGCTACAACCTATAGGAGGCTCCTACCTCATTCAGCTACAACTGAAATCTATCAAGCTACAACTTGATAGGGAAGCTCCAACTTCCTCACTCTTTCATAAAAACACTTGCTGATTTACCTGGACATCAGCTATGTTTTGTACCTTCTTCATTGCTGTGCACCAGCCTTCATATATGCCCTGCGTCATCTCTGCATTTTCTCAAATTCTCTATCAGCTCCTCCTTCTTCTCTGCCTCACTCTTTCATTTCTGCATTCTCTAACTTCTTTATGCATATTAATGGAATATTATTTATAGAGATTATCTCAAAACTGTTTGTATTCCACAGAGAATTTGAAGTGAATAGCCCTGAATCTTTGCCTTCTGCCTTCTCATATCTTTGTCCAGCTCATTCAGAAAAATATAGCAATTTATACAAATTTATGTTTTACAGTGGAGTTTTGTTTTCCTACCGGAGACTTGCCTTTGCATCACAAACAATATAAAATTAATGAAAACATTTACATTCACATTTTCAGTTACATATATAAATTTCACTCAGCCCTTTTTCCGGCCCTTGGCTTGCTAGTTTTGTCTTTTCTGCTGCTGTCATGTAACTATTCTACATACCTCTATTGTTCACTGTCTTTTTCAGCTCTGCATATTCTCCCGCTTTCTATGCATGTACCTCTGCTTTTTATTCAAATCTGGTAGTTTAAATTAATGCTGAAGCTTTTCCATCAAAGATTAAAATCTCTGTTATAGCTCAATAATGCAATTTCATTTAATTGGACATGCTCAAATTGGCAAAATCAGTTTTGGAAGTCCACCTTTAATGCACCTTGAAGTGGACGCACAATATTTTAAATCTCTGATTTAAACCTTATAAATAAAACTCCTTTCAATCTTAATTGCTCAGAACCTATGGTTAAAACCATAATCAACCCAATATTATTAATATTTCAAATATTACAATTAAGCCATTATATAAGACTCGGCAAATAACTCCGGTTTATAATTTAACCCCACTTGTCAATAACTACACCACTCAAGTAAAGTCCTGTCTTTGGAATAAAATCCAATAATCACACTTCGGCCAACACTTTCATTTATGTTCTCCACAGCTATATTAGTCTTTGGTTTAAGTTCATTGATCGAATTTGTTAAACCAACACACTGATGCATATATCAACAGGTACTTTTGGGCCCATAAATCTATTCACCTGCATATAAAACATTCATCAAGGTTTATATAATTCGACCACATATCAAATTATATTGTATATTGGTTCTGACACATATTAAACAAACTATACATCTTCACCCAGCACATATATTAATGTGTGTGTATATATATATATATATATATATATATATATATATATATATGTCAACACTTTACCACGTATCCAAACCACGTCAATGTAATATTTGTTCGGTCCCACATTTCCTTAAGGTGTATATAAACTGCATTCAAATTCCAAAGTAAATCTTCACCAAGACATACATTAATGTATATGCCAATACTCCCCACTCATCATACGTTCTCACCAATCCGCATGTATATTGGGCCCACAATTATATAAAATCAACCATGCGAGTATTTCATTAACTCAAAATTTATCACTCCGATGGAGCTCAACCCAATATCTGAACGTTATGAAGGCCCAATATTATTATATGCCCAGCGCACAAAATTTGGTTAACACATAAAAACCTTTCTTATGTGCTAAAGCACTACATGCGCAGATATATATATATATATATAGATATATGTGCATTCACTGCACTATCGACCAAACTCCATATCATATGGTTTTGTCATCTCATACCAATGTAATATATATATATCAACAGATATATATATATATATATATATATATATATATATATATATATATATATATATATATATATATATATATATATATATATATATATATATATATATATATATATTCCCTAACTCAAGTGTTAAGAACCCTTTAATAAACCTTAGGCTTTATGTGAAGACTCCGCCAACATTAAAATCCAGTGGTTATTAACTTTGACCCATTTAACATTTAAACCTCAACACAATCTACATTCGGCCCCACATCATTTCTATTTTGTTATGTTAACGTTCGACTTGGTTATAAAACACAATCTACATTTGGTACTCACGGGCATATAACTTACCCTTAGAACATATATTAAAACTCAAAATCCATGTAACGACACTCGGGTCCACAGCAACTATACGTACCTTGCCACTAATCTTCATCCATCGTGCGATACAGCGGCCGTTGCCTCCACCAGATCAATGAGTATAACACATATCGCATTTTTTTTGGCTTCCGAGTGTTAACGCTCCAGAAAAACGCGATATAAATGGTTTTCGAATACCACCCTTTGGCACGCGTCAGACAACTAATGGAATCATGTTTTTTCCATAATACTTATTTACCACTTTTCAAAAGCGCGATACTGCTATTTTTCTGCCTCTGGTTTTATTGCTCATTCAGGGTTCTGTTACCGGCTGAAGGTTCCACTCAACTTTATTTCTTCAGTGCCATTATATATATAGGGATTCTGCCTTCGCTCTCACGGTTTCGTCACTGATTCGAAATTTCAACAGGTCCTTTAAAAAGACCCAATCATTCAATCAACTAGCAGTTAATTCCTATATCTAGTTACTATTATTTAAAGTTACGGTAAGTCCCCGAACACTTATCTCTTAGGATTCAATATAATAGCTCCCCATATGTGGTTTCAAAGTCGGGTCTTCCTTCACTGTATGTATGCAATAGAGTATATAATACTCCCTTCATTGAATACTGTGGGAACCAGCATCTCATTCTCTAACTTCGATCATTCAGTGATCGGTCTTCCTTGGATAATATATATGCAAAATTATATTAACCCTTCTATTTCACACAAGGCATCAGTTCAAGACATGAAAACTGACATTAAATTACCTCAATTATTTCCTCACATGCAGAGCCTCAGTTAAATTTCATCATCTACTTATTCACAGTATTCTAACATTCCTCACATAGTATTCGACTAAGGGATACATATATGGCCCACACAGAATTTACACAATTGATTAGTCATTCTCGATCTCACAGTCAACCCTGTCTCAACAGTTTATGGATTTTATTCAATTATCTGCAGAACACCATAAAATCCTTGCCACAGAGTTTATTCAAAATTGTTTATAAACCCTGATAGACTCACATATGTAATAAATCATCAATGCACAGATAATTGCACACCACACCTCTTTCACATAGAATACTATCCATATAATACTAAAACAAATCCTTTTGTTTCATCTGCTTCCTAGGCTGCCTCTTTTCCTTGTCTGATGCTTTCTCTGCTGCCTCTCTACTACCTCTCTGCCTGTCTTCTCCTTTATGCTCCTTTTATGCTTTTTTACTGCTCCCTCCCTACTACTTCTTTGCTGCCTCTGCCTTTCTGCTATTTTTCTTCTCTCTTTGCCATCAATGAGAACATTTCCAATAGTTAAAGGGAATATGTCACAAGTGTTTTAAATGAAAGAACTTGGTGGATCGCACTATTGTTTAGGCCTTGAGGTATGGACAGAAGTTGGACAGAATATGGTTACACATAGTAAATATATCATAGAAATACTCAAATTGTTCAAAACGGATCAGTGTAAAGCAATTTCAGTACCTTTAGAACAAAATGCGAGATTATACAGTGGTGATGGCTCAAGAGAAGTGGATGACACATTGTATCGTCAGTTAGTGGGAAGTTTGAACTATCTCACTACAACCAGACCAGATATTGCATATTCAGTTAGTAATTTGAGTGAGTTCATGACCAAGCCTGTTGAAAGCCACTGGAAAATAGCTAAGGGGGTCCTTCAGTTCTTTAAGGGGATTGTTGATTATGGTATTAAAGATACAATTTTTTTTATGTTGAGTTGACACGTTACTATGATTTAGACTGGGGAGGGAACCCTAATGACAAAATATCAACTTCGGGATGTGCATTTTGCATTAGATCCAGGATCATCGCATTGATCAGTAAGAAACAACCAACTATTTCTTTATCATCAACTAAAGTTGAATACAAATATTTATGTAGTGTTACATGTGACACAATTTGGTTGTAGCGAATTCTCAAAGATGTTGGAGAAGAACATAAAATTCCTACAATATAAAGTGTGACAATCAAAGTTATATTACATTTTGCAATAATCCTATGTATCATGAAAGATCTAAACATATTGAGACTCAGTACCATTTTTTCAAGTAAAAGATGTAGTCTAAAGAATTTACTTTAATGTATTGTAATACATATTATAATATGACTAACATATTCATAAAGCCTCTTAGAAAGGAAAAGTATGAGTCATTTAGAGATATGTTAATCCATTTCTCCATTAAGGGAGAGACTTATAATTAATGGAGAAATATAGAAATTTCTAGATTATTTCATTAGTAGGTGCTTGTTCAGTATTTTGTTAAGATTCTGTTGTTTTATTTAGGATTTAGATCTTATTCCTTAGGGAGTTGTTCAAACATCAAAACTAATCCATATCTATATATAAAATTGAAATGGATCTAATAAGATTTGCAAAATTACAATGCCAGAAAACAAAAAGAGAGAAAAAAGCAAATGAAACCACAAAGAAACTTGTTTTATTAAAATAGAGAATAACTGTAGAAGTTACATTGTAGTGGACAATCTGTCCTTTTAAAAAATGCGACTTGTTACTTATACCTTTTTTTGTTACAATACCATAGGTAAATTCCATGGGTGGGAAAATATCATGGGTGGTTCTCACTTACAATACCATGGGAAAATACCATGGGTGAATGAATACCATGGTTAGATGCCACTTACAATTCCATGGGTGGATAAATACCATGGGTGGTTGAATACCATGGGTTGATTCCATTTACAATACCATGGGTAAATTCTATGGGTGGATGGATAACATGGGTGGATGAATACCATGGGTGGATGCCATTTTCCATTCACATCATTCCTCCCTCCTTAAGAAGCAATGGTCCCCATTGCATGAAGTTCCCTCCTGAGGAGCCTTTTTTGAATATGAAGTGCCATTGAAGAGAAGGGTTTTGTGTGGTTAACCCATTATCGTGATTAACGAAGATCCGAGGATAGAGATACCCTGTAATGCTTCTGAAAAACTATGATATTGACAGTGTGCAGCCTAGCAAATGGACTTTGATGAAGTGTGGGTTTCTGGATGACCCAAAACCATGACAAACGAAGATCCGAGGATAGAGATACCATATAATTCCTATGACCAACAGTGTTACTAACAGTGTGTGGCCTAGCAAATGGACTTCGATGAGAAGGATTTTGTGCGGTTGACCCATAACCGTGATGTTGGTTGTTGATGAAGTAGCGGGTGCCTACATACCTAGGGGTGGGAGGACACATCTCCAAATAACCCAAGCTGAACGTTGCAATGCTAAAATTGATGAATGTGAAGAAGGTGCCAACTAAAGCGGGGTAGGAGGGAACATCTCCAAAGGGAACCCACTCCGAATGCTGCTCCAGATTTAAAATGGGCATAACTCAATCAATATAAATAATAATATTTATTATAGCCTATTTTTGGAAATAGAATGATCACCACTCTGATACCACTGATCTAGATTTATGCAATCTAGGTTTAAATCTGTTGGTGTGAGTTGTTCTGCAATGTCAGAGGTGTCCAGTAGAGGTGGGAAGTAGGGACAAAGGTGGCCCACATTGAATACTGGGTGTAGACCAACGAATGGTGGAATACTGAGCTCAAATTCATTTCTCCCTATAGCCTTGGTGATGGTGTATGGCCCATATTAGAGTGGGTGCAGCTTGCGGTGGGGTCCAGTGAGGCGCTCCTTCTGCAAATGTAGCCACACTTTGTCGCCCACCTGGAAGTTGTGTGGCACCCGATGTTGATCATGTCATTGCTTCTACTCAGCATTGGCTCTGTCCAATATGTCATGAACCTATTGGTGGATGTGCTAAATGTGCTCGATGAAGTTGTTCGCTTTGTCAGCTTCAGATAGGACATGAGCCGAATCGGTCTAAGTAGCCGCAAATGGCATGGCTACGTTAATGGGACATAGTGGCTGGAATCCGAAGCCCACCTGAAAGGGGTTGTGGCCGGTTGAGTTGTGGAGAGCCTGGTTATAACTATGTTGTACATAGGAGAGGCTCTCATCCCATGTGCGTGGATGATTTTAATTGTACATGCGGAGAATGTGTACAATCATCATGTTGACGACCTTTGTATGGCCATCAAATTGGGGATGGAAAGCTGTGGACTTGGTGAGCTTGGTGTCCAGCATTGACTATAGGCTGGACCAAAATGTGCTGAGGAACCTACTGTCCTGATCTGATATGATAGACTGTGGGATCCCAAAGTGCACCCACACGCGTTCAAAGAAGAGTTTAGCAGTGGCTTCTGCTTTGATATTCTTCTTGTAGGTTGCCATAATTGCCATCTTTGAGAATTTGTCGACGACCACAAAAACACAGTTGTTTCCATGCTTAGTAGAAGGGAGGCCTGACATGTGTTCCATGGATATGGATTCCCAAGGTTGACTAGGGGTAGGTAGCAGAGTATAGAGGCCTTGATTCTTGATGTTCAATGTGGCAACGGTGCAAGTAGTGTAGTATCTAATGTACTTCATGACATCCTGTCGAAGGTTCAACCAATAGAAATACTTCTGCAGTACTGCCACTGTTTTCTCGACCTCGAATTGCCAACGACTTGACTGTAGTGTGCTTCCCATATCATCTTGGCATGCTCGCTTTATGCAAGAACGCAATAGAATACACATATAACCATAAACACAAATATGCAACGGAAATAACACTTCATTTCATTAATATCAAAGAACTAAAATTTGCTTACAGATGGAATGGAAATAAACAAGCTATAGTGTTGGTAGCTTATCTCTGATAAGAGATGTGGCAGCTACAGGCTTGTGAAATATGTTACAATGAGGCTCAAGGGCCTATTTATTATTTAGAAATAATGGAAAACCCTAATCCTAGGAGATGAAGCTCCAAAACTATGGGCCCCGTTTGGGTAAATTGGTGTTTCAACTTCTCAGGGATGTAACTTTGGCATACAATCTCCGTTTGACACACACCATACCTCGTTAGAAAGATATTTATGAGGAATACAATTTTTTTTGTCAGGGAAATTAATCCATGGACCCATGTTACTCCATGTTTTCCCAAAAAAACGTCATTTAGGGCCTCAAAACAGCTCCAGAAGTTCAGGACCAGAAAAACTTCTAAAAATGATAATTCGTGCCGAAATTGAAAAACTAAAAGAGAAAATGGTAGCCCCCCAAGTCGAATAGGCGGGTGGAAACCAATATCTACCTAGATCATTCCTCTTACCTTAGGAAGCAATGGTCCCCATTGCGTTGATTTCCTCCATGAGATGAGGAAACTTCTGTTGAACTTGGTCCCTGGTGAACCACTTGCCTTGGTGGAGGAGTTGGCCAGCTTTGACAACCCAATATAGTTGGATCTTCTGTTGGTGAGTGTTCTTGATTTTCATGTCGATGATACAATCTGTGGTGGCATATTCCATGAAGTCTCAGTTTAACTTTGTTGGTGTGAGTTGTTCTGCAATGTCAAAGGTGTCCAGTAGAGGTGGGAAGTAGGGACGAAGGCCGTCCACATTGAATACTGGGTGCAGACTAAGGAATGGTGGAATACTGAGCTCAAAGGTATATCTCCCTACATCCTTGGTGATGGTGTACGGCCCATATCGGAGCGGGTGCAGCTTGTAGTGGGGTCCAGTGAGGTGCTCCTTCTATAAATGTAGCCACACTTTGTCGCCCACCTGGAAGTGTGTGGCACTCGATGTTGATCATGTTGTTTCTTGTACTTATCATTGGCTCTATCCAATATTTCATGAACCTGTTGGCAGATGTTCTGAATGTGCTCGATGAATTTGTTCTCTTTGCCAACTTCAGACTGGACATGAGCCGAATCGACCTGAGTAGCTGAAAATGGCATGGCTACGTCAATGGGACATAGCGGCTAGTGTTACACCATTTTTTTGGTCATCTAGCTCATTATCATTAGATGAACCCAAGTACACCATGTAAGACCAATTTTACCCTAAGTAAATTTTTTTTCACCATGTAAAATAACATTTGTCTATATTTCTTGGTCATATTTAACCCAAAACAAGGAAATTAATTAAATAAATCATTATTTATTTAAGTATTTCCTAGGAATAAGTTATTCAAATCATTATTTAAATAATATTCCTAGTTAAATTTGACTAAAACATTTTTAAATAATTAAATAAATCATTATTTATTTAATTATATTCCCATCATCTCCCTAAAATAATAAATAAATCATTTATTTATTTATTGTTTATAAATAAAGGAATTGACCCAAGTCAAAAGACCTTTTTCCTCCAAAAAATATAATAAAATATTCCTAAAGGGTGATTCTAGAATTTGATTAATAATATTTTATTCATGCACCGAGTTCTAGAACACCCCAATATTTTTATAACTAAATATTGGGGTGTTCTAGAACTCGGTGCATGAATAAAATATTATTAATAAAATTCTAGAATCACCCTTTAGGAATATTTTATTATATTTG
Source organism: Pinus albicaulis (assembly GCA_034641835.2). Classification (NCBI taxonomy): domain Eukaryota; kingdom Viridiplantae; phylum Streptophyta; class Pinopsida; order Pinales; family Pinaceae; genus Pinus; species Pinus albicaulis. Next base: position 1,241,741,476 of record CM076574.1, on the reverse strand, counting down.
TTGGAGGGAAAAGGTCTTTTGACTTGGGTCAATTCCTTGATTTATAAACAATAAATAAATAAATGATTTATTTATTATTTTAGGGAGATGGTGGGGATATAATTAAATAAATAATGATTTATTTAATTATTTAAAAATGATTTAGTCAAATTTAACTAGGAATATTATTTAAATAATGATTTGAATAACTTATTCCTAGGAAATACTTAAATAAATAATGATTTATTTAATTAATTTCCTTGTTTTGGGTTAAATATGACCAGGAAATAGACAAATGTTGACACACATATTGAAAACTATTTTACTTAGGAGGGTAATTTGTCTGCGTGTACTTGGGTTCATCTAATGATAATGAGTTAGATGACCAAAAAAATGGTGTAACAGCTAGAATCCCAAGCCCACTTGAAAGGGTCTGTGGTCGGTTGAGCTGTGGAGATCCCTGTTATAACAATGTTGTACATAGGGGAGGCTCTCATCCCATGTGCATGGATTATTTGAATTGTACATGCGCAGAATGTGTACAATCGTCTTGTTGACGACCTATGTCTGGCCATTAGTTTGGGGATGGAAAGCTGTGGACTTGGTGAGCTTGGTGTCCAGCATTGACCAGAGGCTGGACCAAAATGTGCTGAGGAGCCTGCTGTCCCAATATGATATGATAATTTATGGGATCCCAAAGTGCGCCTACACTTGTTCAAAGAAGAGTTTACCAGTGGCTTCTACTGTGATATTCTTCTTGCAGGCCGCTATAATTGCCATCTTCGAGAATCTGTCGACAACCACGAAAACATAGTCATTTCCATGCTTAGTAGAAGGAAGGCCCGACATCTAATCCATCGAGATGGATTCCCAAGGTCGACTAAGGGTAGGTAGCGGAGTATAGAGAACTTGCTTCTTGATGGTCAATTTTGAAATGGCGTGAGAAGTGTAGGATCTGATGTGCTTCCTGACATCTTGTCGAAGGTTCGGCCAATAGAAATACTTCTGCAGTACTGCCACTATTTTCTCGACCCAAAAATGCCCAGTGACTCGACTGTAGTGTGCTTCCCATATCATCTTGGCATGCTCGCTTGAAGGAACACAAAGGTGTCCCAAGTGACATAACCATGCATATTGGAGGCGAAAATGTGGAACTTGTGTAACCCCCAAGAGTGCCTTGTATGTGTGGCCGAATTCTAGATCATTCTCATAGAGAAGCGTCCAACCAGAAGTCTCATGCCTACAATATTTGAGAACAGTGGTTAGCGCCACGATCGTTGGTCGGTTGAGGAAGTCTGCAAAACTATTGGTGCTACCGTTATTTTACTTGATGTTCAAATGAAACTGTTCCAGATATGTGGACCACTTCTGATGGCGATCGTTCTGCAACTTCCCTTGTGTTTGTATGAACTGCAGGGGCCGGTGGTTTGTGTGGATGATTGTTTCCTTCTCCAAAATGTAATGATTCCATTGTCGACAAGCCTAGACAATGGAATACATTTCTTTGTCATAAGTGGGATATTTGCGAACTGTGTCGGACAATGTCTCACTGTGATATGCCACTAGATGCCCCTATTGAGTAAGAACTGCCCCAACAGCATAGTCAGAGGGATCTGTCTTGATCTCAAATGGTTGTTGCAAGTTTGTTAATGTGAGCACTGGGGCAGAACAGAGGCAATTTTTCAATTCTATGAATGCCTTCTGTTGATATTCCGACAAAAACAATTTTTCTTTTGCTCATCCCTTGGTGACTTGACTTAAGGGCCAAGTGATATGAGAGTATCCCAACATGAAACTATGGTAGAAATTAGCAAAACCTAGAAAGATTTGAAGCTCTGTTAGAGTGGTTGGGGCTAGCCAATCCCAAATGACTTGGATCTTGGTTGGATCGACATGCACCCCCCTTTCACCAATAATGTATCCCAAATATTGAACCTGGGTCATGCCAAAAGTGCACTTCTCCAAATTAGCACACAACTTGTGCTGCTGTAGTGTTTGGAGGACTTGTCGGATGTGGTGGAGGTGCTCTTCCCAAGTCTTGCTGAAGATCAGAATGTCATCCAAGTACACCATTACAAATGAGTTGGTGAATGGCCGCAAGATGTTGTCCATCAACCTCATGAAGGTTGTGGTAGCATTCGTCAACCCGAAAGGCATGACCAGCCATTCGAAAAGGCCCTCCTTAGCTTTGAAGGTAGTCTTCCACACATCAGAGGGTTCAATTGGTACCTGGTGATACCCAAACTTCAAGTCTATCTTGCTGAAATATTTCGCCCCTTTGAGTTGGTCCAGAACGTCATCAATCCATGGGATCGGGTACCTATTTTGGACAGTGATCTTGTTCAGCACCCAATATTGAATATAGAGTCTCCAAGTCCCATCCTTCTTCTGTACCAACACGATCAGTCTCCCACAGGGCGATGAACTTGCCCAGATGTGATATTTTTGCAGCAGCTCCTGAATCTGCCTCTTGATTTCATCATTCTCTAGAACATAGCACTGATAGATCGATCCATTGGGTAGCGATGCACCTGGGGTCAGATCAATGGGGTGCTTGACCTGATAGTGCAAAGGAACCCCTGTGGGTGAGGTGAGGATGTCCTCATACTCCTTCACAACCTTGTCCATTTGTTGTTGTTATGCAGAGGATCCCTGTCTGGAGGTCATGGACATAGTCTTCTTCTTGCCCTGGGAGTGGATCATCAGGAAAACAAGTTTCCTAGTTTGGGAAATGAGCTTACTGCATTTTTTTACAGTAAACAAAGAGATATCTGTAGGTGGTGGTACCTCTGGTATCCTCTACAACTTATTTCCCAAAGTAACAATAACAACGCGAGTCCGAGACTCATACACAACATGTCACTTCCACAAGTATGGTTGGCATAATAATAAATAAGAAACATCAAGAGGAGAAATGTCACATAATACCTCATCTTTGAAGGGCTTGATGCTATAGGGAAGGTGACACTGTTGGCTGACGCAGAGATCCTGTCCTTAGTGAAGCCACCCGATGGCATATGCTTGTGGGTGTGTTGTGGTCAGCAAGCCCAACCGCTTCACAACATCTGCTGAAATGAGGTTATTTTGGCTCCCATTGTTGACCATGAACTGTAGCGAGAACCCTTTAGCCACATCTGGGAGTGGAAGAGACACTCCTCCTCCTATGGATCTTCCTGTTCCTCCTTCTGGATCTTCGCAGTGGAAACAATGGTATTGGAAACCGCATCAATAACATGTTTCCCTTTGTCATTCCCCTTGTCTGGTTCTTATTCAAAGTCAAAGTATGCATCTGACTCAGAAGCCCTACTCTTGGCCACCAGCGACTGCTTGGCCCGACACTCACTGGTGTTGTGAGTGGAGCTCTTATGGAACTCACACCACTTCCCCATGTCCTTGTTTGGCTTCATGGTGTTGATCTTTTCTTTTGGCTTTGACAGGTTTTCTTGGGCTGCCATGCCATGTCTTTGTCCTTCGTTTTGTGGTTTGGGGGCACCATTCCCTAGCTTTTTATATGTAGATCCAAAGTCCTGCTTCTTCTGTTTGAATTTATGCTCAATCTTGGTAGCATACCAATATGTCGTACCAAGCGAGGAGATGTCAAGGAACTCCATTTCCTCCTGAATGTATTTATTCATACAACTGTAATAATTTGGCACCAAATGTTTCTTTGAATTTTTGATACCCAACTTTGTGCACATGGTATGGAACATATTCGTAAACTCATGCACATCTTGATCCCTTTGTTGCTGCAGCGTGGTCCATTGTATGTAATTTTCCTCATATCTCCCCATGGGATAGTATTGTTGCTTGATGGCATCTAGGAAAGAATTCCAAGTGGGTATGGATGAGAATAGAGAGGGTTTTGTCTCATCCTTTTTCTCACAGTAGGATTCCCATCAGTCCTTGACATGGGGGTTAGCTTTGGAGAGTGTAAAAATATTTTTCTCCCGGTCGGAAAAGTCATGAACCGAGAAATATCCTTCTAATAGATTCAACCATCTATCTATGACATACGCATCTATTTGACCCTCAAATATGGGAATGTCAAAGTTTACTTGTACCTTAAAGGTGGTCGCACCTCCAGAGTGGCTGCTGGATGCAGATGTGTTGCCAGTGGGCAGTCGTTGAAGGATCTGGGCTAAGTTATCCATCATCGAATTCCTTTTTTTTCGAGGGCTTCCTCAAGAAATATTTTGATAGGATCTCCTGCTTCCTCATATTTATTTTCATCCCCCATGGGTTGCTGTCGGGGTTTGCGAGGCTAATATTGCAAATATTCCACCAGATTAAGCCCTAACTCCTTATACCCCGACCTCGTTTGGACATGCAAAGAAGGATCGAGAAAAAGCAGACTGCTTTGATACCACTGATCTGGATTTATGCAAGAACGCAACAGAATACACATATAACCATAGAAACAAATATGCAATGGAAATAACACTTCATTTTATTAATATCAAAGAACTGAAATTTGCTTACAAACATAATGAAAATAAACTAGCTAGGGCGCTAGTAGCTTATCTCTGATAAGAGATGTGGCAGCTACAGGCCTCTGAACTATGTTACAATGAGGCTCGAGGGAATATTTATTATTTAGAAACAATGGAAAACCCTAAAAATCCAAAACCCTAATCCTTATAGGAGATGAAGTGCTAAAACTATCGGTCCCATTTGGGTAATTGGTGTTTCAACTTCCTGGGGACGTAACTTTGGCATATGATCTCCATTTGATGCTCACCATACCTCATTTGAAAGATCTATGGAAGGACTACAAATTTTGATGTGAGAAAAATTGGTCCATAGACCCATGTTGCTCCCATTTTTCCCAAAAAACGTCGTTTAGGGCCTCAAAACAGCTCTGGAAATTCAGGACCCGAAAAAATACTAAAAATAGTAAGTCGTGCCGAAACTGAAAAATTGAAAGAGAAAATGGCGGGGCCCTAAGTGGAATAGGCAGGTGGCCACCAATAGCTTCATGGATCAAGTTCTTTGTGACCTTTGGAAGTCTCCAAGTGGAGCATGTCTCACTTGTGAGCTCGTCATTTTTATTTCTATACTTCTTGTCTTTCAGTTTTAATTGTAGTATAGGTTATACCTTATTTTCCAACTACACCAATGTAAATTGTAAATTTTGGTAATTTCGCGCCTTGATATTTATGTATTATTAACGCTCAACCAAATTTAAGTAGATTTGAGGATGACTACCCATTTGTATAAGTCACAATGGAAACAAAAATATGTTTGTTTGGATCCCATGGAGAGCCAATGTATTTATTTTATTTGGTAACCACTAAGGTTGTTATATGAGGAAGTTTTTGGTTCTATTTGTAGAAAATGGTAATAATTTGTCTGAGAAATCAATTGACAAGGAATGCGCCAATTCATAAGTTATGTTTTAACATCACTTTTAGGTTAGGGAAGAGTAACAATCCTAAATCTAATTTTTCATCTTCAAATGTAAATGTACAATTTTGTTGTTTCATTTCACATTTGATAGTGCTATTGGAATAGTTAAGGAAGAAAGAAAATGTTGATTATGTTGGTTGGATAGCTTATTGGTTGAAAATAACTACACTGAAGCATGGAAAGTATTGAGATCATTTTGGGAAAGGAAGGAGTTTGTGCTTGAAATGAGAATGTTCCAGTCCTCCAAGGAAGGGTTTACAATTTTTATATTGTGGGGGATGTTCTCGAATCAGTGTTGCAATGCATTGACTCCTTGCTAGAAAAAATAATTTGTAAAGAGATTAATGTGTTAAAGCTACACTAGAGGACAGTCTCATGAGATGTAACCACATATAGTGGAATATCATTGACAAGTGGAAATAGGCCAAGGAATCCAACAAGAATAATTAAAAAAGAACCAATAGAAGTGTTCTTATGTAGAGGAAATGCTTCTTGAAGATGCTTATCAAGGTGGTTGGAAGGTGTTGGCTGAATGAAGTTCATTTCATCAATGAGATATAGCAAACACACTTAAGGTCTTCTTGGAGGAAGGAAGGAAATTTTACTTATGAGAGGAGGAAATTCTTTATAATATATATTATGATAGAATGGATTATGGGTGCTTAGACATTGAAGGATGAAATATCAGCCAGAGTAAGCAACAATAATAGTTTTTGGAGGAATTTTGTGGTTAGGGAAAGGGATTTTTTGATGCGTCCAATCAAGCATGATTTTACAGTACCTACAATACCTTGTATGTCTGTTTTAAGTGGACTCTTATTATATATTAATATGGATTTTTTTAAGACAATGGATACATATTTGAGTTTGCTGAGGGACAATGTTTTAGAAGAGGTGTATTTGAATAGCATGGTTGTGGAAATTGATGGTGCAAGTGATTTTTTTATATGAATTTTATGGCTATTTATTGTAAATTGAAGGGGATAGATTTAGTATCCTAATCATGATTGTTGTCAAAGTCATGATGTCCAAGCAAGTCGAGGTCAAATATTGGGATGTCGTTTCTAGGTTCGAGTTGGGAGAGGATTTTCATTCACCCAAACTGATTGGATGAGAGGCTCACATTCCATTTTCAAAAGAATTTTCTTTTTTAATAGGAAGAGGTGTAGAGGGCTCATGGTTGGCCTTTCATAAACTATATTTATTTTTCATTTATTTTTCATTTTGTCATCGGATGTTCCTGTGACTCATGAAACTACAAGGAAAATACCCTCTAATGAAGGTTATAAAGGAGGTTTTTAGTGGTTATAAAATTGGCCAAAATTGTAAAAAAAAACATTTTCTACAACATTTGTTTTTGGTAACGAAGGTTTTGACAAAGCTTCTAATATAACTTCAACACAACTAAAAAAAACTAGGCGGTCAGAGGTTTTACGAATGTTTTGTTTATCGGTGCACACTTCATGTTTGAATGCACCAGTACATTTTAAACGGTACACATCGATGTTGTAAAAATACCAAGCACCAAGAAGGAAAAAAAATTTCTGAAGCCCCAGGGGGTTTACATACGCAACGGCCCAGTGTGTGTCACCAACAAATATGCACCGAGCCGATAGAAGGTGCATGCACTGGGGTTATTCAGATTATAGTTGGAAAGCACCGAGGCATTTAATGCAAAAAATACCGATGCGTTACAAATAGGAATGCACCGGTACGTTGAGGCCAAATAACATTGGTTCATGCACCTTCTATCCTCCCAGTGCATATGGGTTGTGTGCACGCCCAGGGTCGTTAAGGAAAACCATACCGATGCATGCAACACCTATCCATCCGGGTCATAGTCGTTGATAAATCACACCGGGTGTTCTAATTGATATTGGTATTTGGTGCAGTGCTAATAAGCCATAGAAATGCACCAGTGCACAGTATTATACACATGCACCGGTGTTAATTTTCTATTTTTTAGAAACATCGACCCGTGACAGTGAAATTATTGTGATTATGTTAAATTAATTATTCATCAAAAGTCAACACATATCTTATAACAGTATTCATATCAATTAAATTTGTATTTGTGCATTTGAATGTGATGTAAGGATGAATTTGGTATATCATCATATTTCACATCTCTTCATTATAATATTTAATGATCCATATATTTAATCACTAGTGTAACATTTCACAGGGAAAATGCAGAATGAAATAAAATAAATTAATCAATATTTGATTATATATATATATATATATATAAGAGACTCTTTTCCATACAAAATGGGACAGTTATTGGTAACCCTTTGTCTTTCAATTTGGACACTATGTCCATTACATTAAACAAAATGTCTAATTTCACAGACAAATATTTCAAAAAATACAACGCCTTACTTTGATATCCAAAGATATTGATCATCATTCTTCGTTGGAACTGTTGTCATTGCTCGAGCTACTTCCATGACTTGGGTTGTTTGGAGGAATGTTTTGTTTAATGTGTTGATTATTTTCTTCTTCTTCAAGTTCCATCTACAAACATAAAAATAAATTTTAATGAGTGTATCTACATTGGTGAGAATAATGAAAATTACAATATTAAATAATATACCTCAATGTAAATCGAAAAGAAATGTACCATAGCAAGAATTGACTCATGAACTATACACATTATTTCAAACCAAATTTCATGCCTTCTTTCAACAATTCTTTTGTTGGCAGAGTTCCATACTGTGTTTCCTGCAAGTTTTATACCCCATTAAAAATCAGAGATTTAATATAAAATATTTTATTATTATTATTAATTATAGACAAAGCTAAGTAAAACAAGATATATACTTACAAATTCCACAATTAATTTCTGATATGCCAACATATACTGACAACCCATATTTAACCCAATGTCAAACAATTCTTTTGATGGTTCTTCTTTGTATTTTAGCACATGTTTGAAGACATTCAGTGATAATTGCTATAAAACAACTTAAAATATACAAAAATGAAATCTAGTTAAGTTGTTATAAGGAAGTAACAATTACTCACAAACTTAGATATCAACCATTTTCTTCCTTGTCATCTTGTTTTATGTGTTGAATGGGTTACATTTTCTTTTCTTTTCTACAAGAAAATACTTGAAAATTAATATTTGATGCTAAATTATTTATTTATTGTACCTAATCAAAAAAATACATGATTACATATTACATTTGAAACACGTTGTTGTTGAGATGGCTCCTCATGCGATGCAATTATGTCCATTTCTTTGACCATCTCCTTGTGCACCTTTATTGACATTCCTACTGGCATATTTTTTATATCAACTCGTTCATCCTTTGTGATTTTCATAATCTTCCTAAAAAATTAACATCACAATAAACTATTTAATTTTTATATTGATATATGAAAACTAAATATAACAAAAGTGATGTTTATAAATGATTTCTTTGTAGTAATATATACATATAATTCTAGAAAAACATTTAAAGGAATATTACTTTTTCAATGTTTTTTTGTTGTTGTGCATTTTTTCTATTAAAAGTCTGACATGCTCATTGACCAATTCTCTCGAAATGCTTCCTGTAGTTTAAATAAAATTTGGTTCTCGAAATCATTGGATTGATTTTGTATTGTAAGTGGAAAGAACATCTATGAATTCGTGCCACTAGATCCCTCAAATTTTTGTAAACTTTTTCCCCCCTTTTGTTAACCTCCATCGCCACTCCAAATGAGCTAAGGAGAAATTCATTTTCATTTGCATGTTCTATTTTTTTATTTTCTTAAAAAAACATTCATTTCCTTCGTTTTTGGTCTATGTAGAACATTAAACATATATGAATTAATGTATTGTTTGAAACATGTTATCTAATATTTTTAAGTATATTATTAATGAAAAATAAAAAAAGAAACTCATATTGGATCGATATTATTTTTTCATTCACTCGATTCATCCTTCTCCAATTTTTCCATCAAGATTTTACGCTCTTCTAGTCTTAGATCAAAAATAATCTTATAGAGATTTGTCATTTTGTGGCTCTACATGAAAAAAACTAAAAAATACATATTATTTAAACTTACATATAGTTCAAAAATAATATTTTTTGTAAAGAATTTACAAAGAACTTTCCTTTTTTTCTTTTCGGGATGTGTTATCAGTATTTTTGTTACTTGAATTATTTTCAGCCATTTTTTAATCAATATAAAACATGTACCATTCATTAATATATTTTATAAATAAATCACATACTTTTCAGGTAAAAAAAAAATCAAGAAAACAGTGTGTCTATCTAAATTAAATGCCCGGTGCATTTATAGTTTTAACCACACCGATGTGGTTCACATTTTACCACCGAAAAAAAGAAAAAAAATTAAATGATAACCATGAGATATGTTATTATAAATTAACCGCCACTATAGTAGAAACACTATATGGTGCTCTTTGTCAATAGGAGACCCGATGCGTTATATTAATATGGGAGCACTGATTAACAGAAGCGATTAATTTGAAAAATAAACATAAATGATTGGACACATTTTTTATCAACTAATGCTCTTTTTCAATATGCACGCGGCGTGTTATACTAAAAGAGTACACTGGTGCGCTATATTAAATAGGGAAAACCAATTAACAAAAGCCGTTTTTAAAAAAAATCCTGAAAAGGCCAACAGGGATTGGGATTTGACTCTACAAGTGGTCCCCTAGGTTAGATGTCAAACACCTATATATATATATACTAATATAAACCTTATAAATCTAAAATGAAAATCCCTAATTGTGAATTTTTTCTGTCACATAAACAAGAAGAAGGGTTTAACGTAAGAATGGATTTTTTTGCTCTTTTTTTTTGAATTTTAATTAAATCTAGATAGGAATAGAGATTGTAAATGATTTTATTAGTAAAATGCACTATAAAATTTAATTTTTTTACTATGCACGTATTAAATCTTACAAAGTTGTAAAACAAAATTATTATAGTAAAATTTAACATTTTTACTATATTACAATGCTTTTGTTTGAATCACCAGATGTTTCAAATTCTGATTCTTTGAATAGTGTTGTTGCTCGAAAGTATTTTGGTGCTCCAAAGTGCTCTCTTGCTCCAGGCGTGTCTCTCCTGCAAATCCCCCCTTGAAAATTTTGGAAAAAATAATCAAATAATAAATATCTTTTACTAGTTAAAGAAATTTTTATGAAATTAGATTTCCAAAAATCATTTGCTACTCATTTTTCAGTTTACCTCTTTTTTTCACTTCAAAAAAATAAAGTTGCATTTTTTTTCCCCGATATTCAGTGTTAGTTAACTAACCACATTGATGCATCCGGTAATAAAACTGCACCAACGCATTTAACAATACATTAGCATCGATGACAATAACTCCGTTTTTAACGCACCGAAATTATTTTTAGGTTTGTACACCAAAATTTATTGTTGATTTTACCCAAATGTAGGGAGAAAATCTCATAATTATATCAAATGGGAAATTCTTCAAAATCCAACTCGATCCATAATATTTCTCAAATTCCATTGCAGAGTTCTCCCTATCCATTTCAAGACTTAATTACTTCAGATTTTATTTATAGTTTAATTATCTAATTAATTTTTTTTTTATCCATATCAATCTAAATAAAATTAATGTATACAAATTTTTCAGTTCATGCAGATTCATAATCAATTTTAGATACACAAAATATTCAAACATTTCCAAAACTTTGGAAGCTCTTATCAGGAGCATCATACCACAAGGTGCGGTTGGTAGATGAAATGGACAACCACTTCACCGTGGCTTCACCCTGCCAATTGTAACTTGCCATCTTCTATCCATAATCCTGGGACAATGATGGTAATAATTGTTTGGTATAATGTAATTATTTCAATGTCAAACCAATTAATCATGCATTTACGTGCTTACTAATTGATATCATCGATATTGGACTAATCATGTTCAAATATATTTTTTGAAATTATTAGGATTCTAATGATGATGAGCGACCCACCTACCATCTTTCGTTGTACCCCACGACAATCCCAAATCGAGAGAAGATTGAATTAAGACAAAAACTCAGAGAGGAATGATACCAAGAATGGTTGAATCAACCACCTATTCAATTCCCAATAAGTCAAGATTCACCAATAAGGAATGACTACATCAATAGTAGTTCTTCACAAGTTAGCAATGGAGACAATAAAATAGAGGTTGGTATGGATGATTACTTAAGGGATATGACTGCCATGGAGACAATCCTATTAGATGCATTCGAAAACGATGATTAGCTAGGGGATGATTCTCATATCGTTGATACCTTTTTCGAAAGCCTTAAATTTTCTTCCACCACCCCTCTCTTTGGACCTAGCGGTCATTCAAAGTATACCTAGTTTGGGACATTGATGTTACTGTACAACTTGAAATTTCCTTAGGAGGCCAATTTAGGTTGAAATTTCCTCTAATGGTTATGTGAAAGAGATTCTTGCTATTATAGTACATAGTTATAGATAAGGAAATCCATCGTAAATCAATACAAAAGTTGGACATCATAATGGTTTTGATTTCATGTTAACATAGAAAAGGAAAACTAAATAAAACTATATCTACCTAAAAATCATCAAAACTAAATTCTAGTGTATACCCAATTGATGACTAGGTGGTTATGACTATAGTAAAAAGGCAGCTAACTATCAGTTGTTCAGGTAGAAGCGATGAATAATGGGGTTAAATAATTGAAAAGAATTATCAACAGGCTAAAGTAGGGGAGTTCAATAAAACAAATTCTGGAGGCATGTGACCCATAAAGCGAAGGAGATTAAAAATCTTCGAAATTTAGCGTGTTGTGAAGTTAAACTCTCGTAAACACAACTCAAGTTGAAATTAAAACATGATTGTAAGATTAAAATATAGGGTATAAGTTAATTATCTACCATTTAGAACAAAAAGTTGATCATGTTGTAACATGAATCCTCGTAACATATATACAAAAAAATACAGACAAATGTTTTCCAAAGGGATGCGAGTTAATATATGTACGAGTAACCATTGAAATAAATAACTCAACTACTAGGTGAAGAATATATGTAAAGACCTAAAAGAGTTGTGTTGATATGGACAATCCAATAACGTATAAAAATATTAATATAGTTGCTTAAGAAATCACTCAGTAAAGAAAATGATCACTAAGAACAGGAATTAAAATGGTAAAAAAGAGCAGACAATACTCCAAATTATTTAACCATATAGAAAAAATCAACTCTTAAATACATGAACATATGGTTCAATTTTAGAGAAAAAACTACATATCAAAAATACGTTTGTAGCTAGAGATAATCCAACCTAGTTCATTATATATAATGAGGTTACTAACAGTGAATTATTTCTATTTTTATAATACATAAGAAACCATGTATGGAACCCATGTTGGGTATCACCGCAAAGTAAGGATTATGCCAGAGTGAAGAGGAGCGCCTTTCACTGTGCCTTGAAACAATATAAGAGAATGGATAAATATTATAGCGAAGAAAATTGTAGCTTGGTGTGACAGAATAAGGGCTTTTTGGAAACCATTAAGTTAAAATACCAATTATACAAGGAAAAATCAGTGGGTTACCTAGAACAATGTTGTAACTCTAAGAGAACAAGAGAGTTATGGTAGTTAAACATTAAAGAGAGGAAAGAAAAAAAAAACCTAGGAGCTATGTAAGATGGTGGTAATAGTAACGAAAACATATCAAGCGAGCATGAAGGAGGCCAATGAAATGTGTTGTAAGCATCCAGAAGAGAAAGAAACTAAAAGTGGAAGGTTACATTCCATAACCTAGTTTGAAATTTTGTAGACCAAGTTTACTATAACATAAAAATGGAAGAAAAAAAGGTGTATATTAAATGTATACATGTTTATGATGGAAAAACCATAGAAGAGGAGGTGAAGCTTTGGATATGCCCTGCATAGACAAATACTTGTGGGCATTTGAAACAAAGGAAAGACCTAGTGGACACTGCAGGTGGTTGAATGATAGCATAATTAAATTTCAAGGAAAACCCATGAAATATGCAGAAAATCCCTAAAATTTGTTACCAGTTTAAGTCGGACAAGCAGTAGCACAAGGTGTGTCTCTGATGGCTACCATTTTTCCAGGTATAAGGTGTCGAGACGGGTGTTAGGATTACTCTGAGTGCTACACACGACTGTTAACCATTAATTACAAAAGCCCACAAGATAATTGGAAAACCCCCAATTATTTTAACAAAGAACGAGTGAGAGAAAAAAATCACAACATGTAGCAGATAACTTGGAAAGGGTATAATAATAACAGTTTAACCTGAAAAGTTCATTAAAACCCAAAATCCTATTTGGTCGTTATCATACATGGTGGGTCACTGAGAAAATTTTTCATTCTTTACGCAAAATCTGGAAAAAATAATAATAATAATAAATAAATAAATAAATAAAATAAAAAAACAGCTATGTGAGATCATCTCCACACTTGGAATGATACAAATTTCAGGTTCCTTTCTCAAAAATAGCAGTAGGATAGTATTATCATATAAAAAATTCACCGAATTAACCTTGAAGGACACTTGAAAATAATTTGGACAAACTGGAACCAAAATGAAATTGGTGTGATATAAAGGAAAAACAAATTATTACCTCTGAGATAAATCTTAATGGTAAATGGACACTAAAGGAAATATTGTGGTGCACACCATTTGACGTGTTCAATTTATCTATGGAGAGACCAAAAAATAGAAACAAAACCAAATGGGAAAATTTTCATGCTGAGAACGAAATGCTAGGGTTTGGTGAGTTCCCACGACGCGTAAAATTGAGGTTATTCTTCCACACTATTTGTATGAGTGGTACTAGAAGCCCATAGGATGGTCACATGGTTGGGCCATCATGGCGGATCACTAACAGTTTGATTGTTCCCAAATACTCCATATATAGGTACGTTTGCCTCGGATTGTAAAAATAATTTAATAGATGGTACCAACAAAGATAAGTCGTGCTCAGTAATATTTAAAATGATGTGAATTGACCTCTACTCAATCATATACTTTGTGATAAACAATGGTCAGATCAATGATATGTTTAGGTCAGAGAAACATGCTACAACCATGAAAACATAACTGTAGTAGCATTAACTATAGTGGAAATCAAATTTGACCATGGGGTATTAGATATAATGTATATTGAAATTGAAATTGACTCTATAGCGAATAGTTGTATGGGAAATTAAAATATCTATGAAGTAACATGGATAGCATTTAGAGCATATGAGAAAGGGTAATGTAAATATAAGCGAGGAGTTTTATGATAAGGATAAGAAACAAAAATCTTATCTAGATAATTAAATTTAGTAATAATCACAAGCACAAGGAAATGACCTCTTATCACCTTTGAAATATTGTTGAGAAGACAATTCATATGGTTTCAAAATTTAATAAATGAATGAAATGAAATTATTACCAATATATTGCATATAATAATAGATTGTATAAATAATATATCCCTTTTACTTATGCATTTCTTATGTAAAAGTGAAGAGGTAAGATCGCTATTCTGAGTGAAAAATGGAAGTAAGAAATTTTCTAATGGGTTATGGAACCATATATAAATTCTACTAGGCACTTGGAACAAGAGTGTAGTCATGGATATGCAAATGAAATTATATATCTGAACTAGTTCGAGAATCTAATAAGCATAATGAAAATTCATGATAGTAATACCAGAAAATATGGGAAGGAAATAGTACTACTGCAGTAAACAAATATAAAAAAGAAAAAAGAAAAAAAATGGTCTTGAATGAGGGATGTGACAGATGGTATCAGAGCCTTAGGTTCAACCCTTGGACCTAATGGGATTAGGTTAAAGTTTTTATGCTCTGATAATTCATAAAGGGAGATGTAGGATAGTTGTTGGGTGTTAAAGTATTATCTCTTGATGGGAAGTAGGATCCTCCAAGGGTTTAAGTACTATGTCCTTCCTTGGAAGAATGGAAAGTATTATGGGGAAATTTCCTTGCTATTATGCCTAAATATGAACATGGGAAACCTTTGAGAACTCGGAAACTTAATGAAATATTTCAGGTGCGATTGCAAAAAATCTGTCCACTATAAAAGTCACAATAATTATGTGGATATGGTGATTACAATTCACGGTGTCTTCGACGTGGATGTATTGTTTCTTGGAATTATAAACCTATATTCGTTCGAACTCCTATAATCGTCTTCATTATTGTTTTAAATTTCTTGCATAACACTATCTCAGAAGTATTAATTTAACGTTGAAGAGATCATCGTGAAGGCTCTATTATTACCGTAACCTTCGAAAAATAGGTAGAGAAAGATGGTTCTCAAAACTCTATTATTTGGGAAATCCATTTAATGTCTCAAGAAGGAAACTATTGTGAAACTCCCTATGCGGTAAATAACTATTATTTAAGTTACCTTATTATATCTTCTAGTGAGGGGGGATGAGAGCTCCAATGAAAGATAAAAAATGGTTTTTTGTATTAATGTGAAAGGTGCATGAACGAGCTAAGGAAATCATTCACCTAGCATCACTTTTCCATCATATGCATGTCATCGTGATAGTAGCATGCAATGCCCATTGTTAAGTAATGTTTCAACAAGGACCTTATCACACTTGAATAGCATAGATGTACCAGTGCCAACCTTGATTAAAAAAAAAATCACTGATTTGCATCAAAATCAATTGTGTGCACAGATTCTTATGTATAGACCTCTTATGTGAGTTATTATTATTTTTTTTGGTCATCTCAACTTTCATTACTTTTTTTGAAGTAATTATAACTAGTATAGAAATAAAAAGTAGTCTTACTAAAGATGATCTTAGGAACTTGGAATGTGAATATGAGTTGGGAAATAATAGTGGAAACTCCTACACACAAGATTAAATTCCTTAAAATTATGAAGAAAGAATAATGAAGAAGAAACAAATCACTGGATTGTAGATCAAATATGATAGGATAGGGTATTTGCAGATTTTCTACGAAATGGGGACAGGGAAAGGGAACATAGTAAAGTTCTGACAAAATTTTGAATTTTTTTATGGTCATTCCTTTTACAAAAAAATTGAAACATATAGTTTACATAATGTAATAAAAATAATTTTGGTGGTTTTAAGATAAAGACCGCATATAACATTTTCGTTAGTGAATATTGAAGATAGAAATCAACTTATCTCCTTCAATTAATAACACACACACCCACCCACACACACACACACACACACATATATATATATGGAAGATTTCTCATAGGGAAGAATCAACCTTAATAACCTTCGACACAGGGTAAAAAAAAATGCTCGGTTCCAGTGAGAAAACTAAAATGGGTTGGCTATAGAAGAAATATCTCAAGGAAATAAGGCTGAAATCATGTTCATCAAAGCCTAGTTAGGGTACTTTTGTATAGAGTATTGACCTGTTCACTACCATTTGATTGTGGTATTTCAACCTTAAGAGAAAAAGGACAACAAATGCTCAAGAGATATTGTGGGTAATAAATTGTGATTTATCTCAATAGTTCTATAAAGAATTGTAGATGGAATATTTTAGGAAAGTCGTAGAGATAAATTTGATATTATATGAATGTAGTTACAATAAAAAAGAGATATACATGTTGGATTTAAAAGGAAGTGGACTCAAACATGTGCCAAATTATAGAAATGGTTGGGAATGTTGCACATACAACCTCCTACTTTCATATATAAAACCAGAAATTGATAACCATTATTTTTCTGAATCAAATAAGGTTGTGACTAATCTTAGGATACGATATAATTTTTATGTGAATAAGGGTTGATCTGGGTGATGATTGAGACATCATTGTCATTTCTAACTAAGGCTAAGAAAGTTGTGTGTAATTGTTCAAGATATATATATATATATATATATATATATATATATATATATATATATATATATATATATATATATATATGTATATATATATATATATATATATATATATATATTGTTGGGTCTTGATCTAAATTGACCAAAATATTATGTGCCATGATAGGTTTATAAACACTCACAGTTCTGCATGGTGCTGAGATGATCAGTTTTGGACAAGTGATATAAGGCATGTAATGTTGAAAAATGGAGAGAGTCACTCAAATCAGTGAGACCTTCTGCGGAAAATCTGCACTTTAAAGAGAAAAGTGTACTAGGAACAATGCTACAAGAGAAATGAAGGATTGGAATATTCCTTGGATGCATAATAATTCTATCAGCTACATGGATCATCATTAGTTAAGTGAAAAAGGAATGTAAGAAAAATGGTATTCCATACTGAAAACCTTAACTAGGACAAAAAGGGGTAATGGAAAATAGTGATTTTATACAATCAATTTCGCATGATTAAGGGTAACACCTAGAATCCATGATATATTTTCACAGTGAAATAAAGTAAGAAGGCTTAAGAACTATTATCCTACCACTAACATCCAACAAGTACGGAAAAAAAATTCTTGGGTCATAGTTAGTATTTATATTGATACAACAAAAATACTACTACCAAGAAAAGAAATGCTAAAAGCATCAGTATTATAAAAAATTATACCTTTAACATTCAAAATTAAACTCCCAAGGATGTTTTGAATGTAATTTGTTTGAATAATTGATAAAATTATGAGAGCGGAAATATGTTACCAAGAAAACAGATAGCGTAAATGGGTGACCTCTCTGATTGAGGAATTAAAAATAAAATAAAAAAATCCTTGTGTATTAACATTATAAATTCCTAATTTTGAATAACTACAATAATACGAGTGTGGAGTATGACCAATGCAAATATTGACGCAAGAAAACAAGTAACAACCCTATACGAATGGACTTGATTAAAACACCTTGGGATGAAATCAACAATATATAAGAACCATGAGTAGAATTTTCTACACCGAAATATGCAGGGAATCTATGTAATGGGTATGAGGATACCAAAATAAAAATTATATATTACATTAGCTTCTAACAAGAGATAAGAAACACTTTATTACTAGCAATATTAAGAATGTAATAATCTCCAAAAGTTCAGGATTAGAAACTTGTATTCTTGAACCAACAGTTAAAAAAAAAAACTCGAACGATCGAAATAAAGGTGTAACACATTGTGAAGTACATTATGTTGGTTCAATCCTAAAATCCTGTGAACAACAAAATAATTTTGACTACCAACGTCAGTGATTGTGAACAACTAGGTAAAAAAATAGTCAAGGGTGGACATAGCTAATTCCACTTCAACTCTGTTTTAATCATAACATAATAGCCATTAAAATGGCTAAAAAAGTATATGCACAATTGATACCATGATATCCAATCTATATAATCCTACACACCATCTCTTGATTATTGTTATTTCCATGCGAGAAATATGAAAATAAATTTACAATTCAATATATTGAAGTTATAAATAAGGAATGTTCATACTTGTGGGAATAACCAAAAGGCCTATTATAGTAATATATACATGGAACTAACCTTGTTGGATGCATGAGGGTAGCATGTTGGGTGCAAGTGAAAATTATGTAGCATATATTAAGCATGTATACAAATATGCTAGAAAAGGAACATGGCATACAAGCAAGAGTATGTATGCTTCAAAATTGAGTCGTCACACCAGATGAAAATAAGTGATGATTATAAGCATGAAAGACAAGAAGCATCATTATTTTGGTCTTATGAAAATATCAAATTTCTCCAACAATATTAAGGGTTT
Source organism: Pinus albicaulis (assembly GCA_034641835.2). Lineage (NCBI taxonomy): Eukaryota > Viridiplantae > Streptophyta > Pinopsida > Pinales > Pinaceae > Pinus > Pinus albicaulis. The sequence goes on along the minus strand of CM076574.1, from coordinate 1,241,722,375 downwards.
AGCAAAATACTAAAACTGCACAGAACCAACAAGAGAGTTTAGGATCATGTCAATTGAAAATGAAATAAAGAAAAAGTCCCTTAAGAACGGAGTCTTCCCAAAGTTAACCCTGCAATTTTGGGGTTCATTCGAATGTTTGTGCAGAGTTGGAACAATAGCTTATCAGTTAGTATTTTCTAGATATACTAAAATCGGTAATGTTTTTTTTCATGTATCTTTACTTAATAAATAGGTATATGATGGTTTTTCACATAATTGAGTGGAAAATGTTGCAGGTAGAGTCAAAGGAGACCTACTGGAAAAATCCCTTTATATCTTAGACCGGAAAAGATCATGCTCCAGAATCAAATTGTATCTTAGGATGAAGCACAATGAAATCTTTCACTTCTGGAAATATTACATGATGGTAAGAATATGGAAAGAAGATAATTTATTCAGTAAGTCTCCAAGAATAAAGGGCTAGACAATAAACACTAATGACAATGTTAATAAAATGGGAGGAGAATGTAATATCCCTCCATTTTTATTAGGTTAGATGGATTTACGTTAGAAATAATGGTGGAGAATCCATGAAAAAATATTGGAATAATTATGTAAATGAATATTTAGTAATAAATAAATAAAGGGAATGCATGTGTTTGGGAATGAGACACCTAGAAAGGAGATTCTTGCCAAAGAAAGAAAATACAAAAATAAAATTTCATTGGAAAATGAGATTGGGTAATTCCTTCATGATAAGAATTCTAGATGAAATTCTAGATAAGCTTAATTGATGCGAGAGAAAAATCTGTTAAGTTTCATGGCTAGAGAAAGATGATAAGATTTGATAAGCATAAAAGTGTCATGAGAGAGAAAGGCGGGATTTTATGGAAAAATATAGGGAGGTGGATAAAAAGGTCCACAAAAGATGGATGTCGCTAAAAGAAACTTTATCATGAAATTAAGGTATTAAATACCCATTGAAGGGATCAAGAGAGTTTTTTGATACCGTGGCAAGTACTCTCAACTCAGGGGTGAGCTCGAAGATACAGTTCTAGGTTGGGTGGAAACAAGTGTGAAATTCCCAAGTATCCTTATTGATGAATATTAATGGTATTAAGTATTGTTTTATCTATTATTTATTGTTTCATCTCTTTATTTGAAACATTCTTATGTGAATCATGTACTCCATACTTATTATTATTATAAATTTAGTTTACGAGATTAGAGTTATCTTAGAGAGATGGGTGATTGATGAACTGAAATGTGATGTTGTATATCGAAATTTGAATTTAGATTAGAAATTATATGATTATTGTTTTGTGATTTCGATTGGAATTTATTTATGTGAAAGGGATTCCTACTATTATAGTACACACAGTTATAGCTAAGGAAATCCATGGTAAATCGATAGAAAAGGTAGACATCATAATGGTATGGATTTCGTGTGTTAACATAGAAAAGTAAAAGTAAATAAAACTATATCTATCTAGCAGCCATCAAATCTAAATTCTAGTGTATACCCAATTGATGAATAAGTAGTTATGGCAATAGTTTAAAGGCATCTAACTATCAGCTTTACAGGGAGAAGTGATCCTGAATAGGGTGGTTAAAGAATTGAAAATAATTATCAATAAGCTAAATAATGGGAGTTAGATAAAATAGAGTCTGGAGGCCTGTGACCCATAAAGTGAAGGAGATTAAAAATCATCGAAATTTAGGGTGTTGTGAAGTTAAACTGTGTTTAATGCAATTCAAGTTGAAATTAAAACATGATTGTAAGATTAAAAGCTAGGGTATAATTTAATTAACTATCATAGAAAAGAAAAAACTTGATCATGTTGTAACATGAATCCTCGTAACATGTATAAAAAAGAGATACAGACAGATGTTTTCCAAAGGGATGCGCGTTAATATATTTACGATTAACCATTGAAATAAATAACTCAACTACTAGGTGAAGAATATATGTAAAGACATAAAAGAGTTGTGTTGATATGGACAATCCATAGAGATTATAGACATATTAAAGATAGTTTCTTAAAAAATAGCTCAATAAAGAAAAACTTCACTGACAACGGGAATTAAAATGGTAAAAATAGAGCTAACAGTACTCCAAATTATTTAACCAGGTAGCATATTGAAATCCTAAATACATGAATACATGTCTCAATTTCATATCATAAAATTATGTATGAAAAATACTTTCATAGCTAGCGATAATCCAACCCAGTTTATTATATGTAATAAAGGTTAATAACAACAAATTATTTATATTTTGATAATACATAACAAAGTATGTTTGGAACCCATAATGGGTATCATTGCAAAGTAAGGATTATGCCAAAGTCAAGAGGAGCACCTTTGATTGTGCCTGGAAACAATATAAGAGCATTGATAAATATTATAATTGAGAAAAGTGTAGCTTGGTGTGAAAAAATAAGGGATTTTTGGGAACCATTATGTTCAAATACCAATTAAACAAGGAAAACTCAGCGGAGTGTGTACAATAGTGTTGTAACTCTGAGATAACGAGGGCATTATGGTATTTTAATCTTAGAGAGAGGAAAGGAAAAAAACAAACCTGGTGTTGGAAAATTAAGAGAGAAAGAGAGATTCCACACAACACCAATTGATATTATTGATCACCACAACTACAAATATATAAGAAATAAATTACTGACTTCAACACATCTATTTCATGACTATGACTCACACATAGGAATCAACATATTCTAGATTGGTGCCTTGGGACTCACACTGACAACTACACATGACATGGAGAATTACTTCCAACACCCTCCCTTAATGCTTAAAAAATGCATATTACAAAAAAAATATTAATCTATGTCTGACTGGTCTTCATCAGCACTCACATCCACTCTAGAATCTGGAAAACACCACTCTTTCTTCACCACAACATCCTCGATATGTCACTTGGCCTCCATTTAAAACATAACCTCTTTAGACCATCTTTTACGTACTTTCCATAATTGACGGTTTTAAACCTCCCAGAGCACGACGGGTCAGTCTCAATACTGAACCATCCTATGGACACACCTCCATCTGTTGAACACAAGGTCTTCCGTTGTATTCCCCAATTATCTAGGAAGGTTGTCTAGGTACTAAATATATTCAGAAGTCAATTTTACAAGATGACCTCTTAAATAGATAATCAAATTAACCTGTAAGATGATGTTCATCGCTCCACACGACGCAACTAGCTTATAACAAATTAAACATAATTAAATTAGTGATATGTTCTTGTGTCATTGTATGCAGCAAGAACCACCAATTTTAAATTATGCTAATCTGTTCCATAATTGGTTCTTCATTTGATTTTTCACAGAACTCTTTTTCACCATTAAAATTTAGTTTTTTTTTTTTCATAAAAAAAATTCACAAACCAAAATGCAAAGAGAGCACAAAATCATTCATAAATGCATTTGGAGTGAAATATATGCCCATAAATGAGCTTAGTGCTATGCTTCCAAATAAATTATTAAAGACGGCTTAAAAGCGTAGTTCCAAATTCCTTATATCCTTTGGTGGCAGCAAATCTGTTGACTTGGACACTCATTTAAAACTTTGCAACACATTCCTCAGCTCCATTGTTTCATCTGACTCAATGTTCCCATATTTGACCTCTTGCATGCCCAGATCGTGGCAATACTCTAATTTAAATAGCTTCAACAAAGTCATTCCATTCTAGAGCTTCAAGGAGAAGTTGAATCACCCTATAGGAAGGTCTCCACCACAGCTAGACATAATGCTCAAGTAAGAAATTAGGTTAACAACTAAAACGTTGGTGTGGACTTCCTTAAGCTCGGAATGCTTCTCTTTTATAACACTTCTATTTCCATTTACTTGAATGGGTGATCTGTAAATTATTTCACATCCCACATCACTTATAGAATCAGTAAAGAAGGACAACATGTCTGTTTTATAATACATAGTCATGACTTTTCTACAACCTTGGTATTCAACCATTACTGCAATGGTGTTGGTATGGACAGCGTGGGTATGAGGCAAAAAAATAAAATATGTGTAATTCTATACTAACAACAAAGGATATGCTACAGAGTATGATAACATTGTCACATTTGTAGTACATGGATCTATCATGAAGTTGAATTATTCTTCCCACACCACATCACACCAAGAAATCACAGCCTGAAGTTGTTGGAGGTACGAAGTCAATATCGCATTAATGCAAGCGACCATTTTAGGTTTTTCACAGATTTCATTGTTCGGTATCAAACGATGAGGTTGGTCACGTATTTGAATTTCTAATGGCCTAACATGGCCAAGAGGCGGTTGAAATATATACATTTGTTGGAAATCGTCTCTCCATGCCCTTTCTTTCCCACATCCAGATGGTTGTTCCATACTATGAGTAGCACGGAAAGCTACCAGTAAGCTACCAATATTCAATCACAAAACCTTCTATACACACCAAAATTATTCATATCTACACACACAAGTGCACCAAACTTTTCAGATCTACACAAATCTACACACACAAACACAAAAATAAAATACTAAACTAATATATGTACAAAGAATTAGCTCTCACAGTTCTCACATCTTCTTGGCTTTCCTATGAGGAAGTTAGGTCACACGGGCTCTAATACCATGTTAGAAAATTGAGAGAGCAAGAGATATTACACACAAAATCAAATACTTGATATTATTGATCACCATAACTTATACAAATATATAAGACATAAATAACTAACTTCAACACTTCTAGATAATGAATATGACTCACAGATAGGAATCAACATCTTCTAGACTAACGCCTTGGTACTCACACTGACAACTACACATGACATGGAAGCATTACTTCCAACACCTGGGAGCTATGTAAGTTGGTGGTAACAGTAATGACAACATATCAAGTGAGCATGAAGGATGCCAAAGAAAGGGGTTCTAAGCAACTGAAAGAGAAAGAGACGAAAACCAGAAGGTTACATTCCATAACCCAGTTTGAAATTTTGTAAACAAGGTTTACTATAACATAAAAATTGAGGAAAACAAGGTGTATATTAAATTTCTACCTATTTATGATGGACAAACCATAGAAGAGGAGGTGAAAGTTTGAATATTCCTTGCATATCCAAATCCTTGCAAGAATTCACCACAAAGGAAAGCTTCAGGGGAGAGTGTAGGTGGTTCAATGATAGCAGAATTAAATTTCAAGGAAAACCCATTAAATATGCAGGATATCCCTAAAAATTGTCACCAGTTTAAGTCTAACAAGCAATAGGAGAAGGTGTGCCTCTCATGGCTACACTTTCCTCAAGTAATAGGTGTTGGGATGACTGCTAGGATTACTCTCAGTATTGCACACGACTGTTAACCATTAATTACAGAAACCAACGAGATAATTGGAAAACCCCCAATTGTTTTAACGGAGAACGAGTGAAAGAAAAAAATTACAACATGTAGAAAATAAGCCAGAAAGGGTACACTAATAATATTTTAACCTGAACAGTTCGTTGAAACCATGAATCCTATTTGGCCATAATCAAACATGGTGGGTCACTGAGAAAGATTGTCATTCTTTACCCAGAATCTGAAACCAAAACTTTCAGTTGTGTCAGATCATCTCTGTGCTTGGTGTGATACAAATTTCAAGTTCCCTGGTCCAAAATAATAGTAGGATAGTATTAGCATATCAAAAAATCACCAGACTAACCTCGAAGGAAAACGAAAAATAATTTTGACAAATTAGAACCAAAATGAAGTTGGTGTGATAAAAAAGAAAATTTGTTTATCTCGGAGAGAAATCTTAATGGTAAAATTACACTCAAAGAAATACGGTGGTGCACACCAATGTTTGCTCCATATTTGGAGAGACTGAAAAAAATAAAAAATAAAAAAATGGGAAAACTTCCAAGCCTAGAACGAGATGCTAAGTTTTGGTGAGTTCTGAGGAGGCATCAAATTGAGGTTATGATTCCACGTTGTTCGTATGAGTAGTACTGACAACCCATATGATGAACATGGTTGGGCTATTGTGGCATATCACTAATGGTTTGATTGTTCCCAAAGACTCCAGATGCAGGCACCCCTTCCTCAGATTGTAAAAACAATTTAATATATGGTACCAATGAAGATAATTCATGCTCGGTAAAATTAAAATGTTGTGAAGTGACCTCTACTCCATCATATACTTTGTGATCAAGAATGGTCGGGTCAATGATATGTTTAGGTCAGAGCAACATGCTACAACCATGAAAACATAACTATAGGAGTGTTAACTATAGTGGAAATCAAATTTGACCATAAAGTATTAGCTATAATGTAGATTGAAATCAAAATTGACTCTATAGTGAATAGTTGCAAGGGAAATTGAAATATCTATGAAGTAACATGGATATCATTTATAGCATATGATAAAGGGTAATGTAAATATAAACAAGGAATTTTATGATAAGGATAAGAGACAATTAACACTTATCTCCATAATTAAATTGAGTAATAATCACAAGAATAAGGAAATGACTCCTTATCGACATTGAAATATTGTTGAGAAGGTAATTCATACAGCTCCAAATCTAATAAATGAAGGAAATGAAAATATTACCAATGTATAATGTATAATTATAGTTTGGAACAAAATTTTATCCCTTTTACTTATACATTGCTTATGTAAATGACAAGAGGTAATATCACTAGCCTCAGTGCAAAATGGAAGTAAGAAATTTTCCAATGGGTTATGGAACCATATATAAATTATACTAGGCACTTGGAACATGAGTGCAGTCATGGATATCCAAATGAAACTATATATCTAAACTAGTTCGAGAAGTTCATAAGCATAGTGAAAATTCATGATAGTAATACCTGAAAATATGGGAAGGAAATAGTAGTGTTCTCGTAAACAAATATAAAAATTAACAAGAAAAAAAAATTGATCTTGAACGAGATATTGACAATAATTTCTTTTGCAATGTGTCTTTTTTTGGAAAGAAAACTCATGGAGGCTTTGATTCAAGTAGGGATTGTAGTAATTATCAATTGGGAATTCTTTCGAAGGGAAAACACCACCTCTGAAGCAATCTCTGCAATTTTACATTCGGTCAATTAATCATTTCAATTTGGGATTGTGATTCAATTACAAATTTCTTACTCACGATATTGAATTAAGAACTCAATATTGTTGGATTATGGTTATATATCCATTATATAGGATTGTTAATTTGGGGGGGCATGTTAATTTTAACCAGTGGCTTCTTGGCCTTCCTATAGTTGTCATTACAACTACCCTTCTAACCACCCTCCTTTGTCTTTCTTTGAACCAACCTTGCTTCGCTTCTCCCTTTTTTTGGTTCTCTAAATTTTTTCCTATATTCATCTCGGTTCTTCCACTCATCCTTGGCAATGTCTTGGTCCCCTCCCTAATCGACAAGTTTTTCTTCCCCTACCCTCTTAGGCTAAGTCCTAACACTATGGCTAGGCATTGACTCTTTGCTCCTCTGTAAAGTGGAAGGAGAGGAAATCTAGGTATTTTCCCTACCTTTGATCATAGTCCTTCTAGCCATCATATCTAGTCCTAGGAAGTCAAACAAACATCAATGGAGCATTAAATTAATATATAGCAGTTGAAAGGGCTATCTCTAATGTACAGAAGCAAGTTCGGTAATCAAGGTGTTATATTCCACATAGACAAGTTGACAAGGACACAAGGAATCGGATTCCAGATGCTGGGAACTCCACCAGAGCCAAAACCACCTCCTATATGTAGAACATTAATCTATATTGGCATATTGATGCAGGAGCATCCAGCTCAGGGTAAACAGAAAAACAAGTGTTTTTCTTACAGGTTATAGGTTGATTGGTTGACAGGTCATTGCACCTGGGTTTATTTTATTTTTTCTAGAAATGCTATCATTTAGGGCCTAATAGTCATTTAAGTTTTGTAATTTCATTTTAAAGTTTCTTTTAGTTAATATTTAGAACTCATTTCCTAAATTAAAAGAACAGATTAAGAATGTAACTATATCTAACTGTTGGCCGTTTCAAAAAAAAATTGTTTGATACAGTAGTACAAAAGAGAGGAGAAAACATTCTGTAAGGGTTGATCTTCCACCATAGCAGAACAGAGAAAGTAATAAAATGCATTCAGGAGATTTTTTAAAGAAACTATCTCAGAATTACTCTGCAGTCAAATACTATTTGTTTTTTTTTTTTTCCTATTTATTTTCTATTCCATCGTATATTGTAAACTGAACATATGAGCAAATATAGCAAGCGCGAACATAATTAAATTGTTTATACAGGCACTGAGCGATAACGACACTTAACAAATGGAGGCATTCATTTACAAGAGAGTTCTACAAAGTAAAGAAATTCACAGACATTTATATACCAGCAGGCGCACCAAACATTTCCCAGGTATTCACCATTCCACATTAACAGACCTTAAATTTCCATTGTTATTAAATTCAATCCTGTTTTTGTTGACGAGTCCCAAAGTACTATAAAAAAATATTACATATTAAATTCATGGATTGGGTTTAAAACCATATACAAACAATGTTCACGCCTAGATAGCAAACTAACAAAAGAACACAACAGAACCGGAGTGGAAATTAACCACGTAATTGCTTATAGTGTTGGAAATGTTGTCATTGATGGCAAATGAAATGACAAAGGAGGAGCACTTGAAACAGTAACAAGGAAAAGAGAGCATGAGACATGAAGCAGAGGCAGTTTTAGAAGGGTCAGTTGATTGGAGATCTGGAGAGGCAGCAGAGGAGCTTCAGGAGCAAGGAGCAGCATGAGTCAAGGAGAAGAGGTATTTGATTTGAGAAACTAGTTCTGAGTGTGGGAACATATTATAGAAGGAACATTCGAGGTTCTGTGGCAAAAAGGAAACATGTATTGACAGCTGAAATTGTCTATGCAAGTATAAAAAGAGTGTTGAAAAGTTACCTCTTATGCACAGACCATACCAGTAGAGGTCATTAAAGGAGTTATGTAAAATGATTTGTAATTTGTAAGGAGTTTGAATAGCATCCAGACTGGAGGGTAGTGGCCTTTGTATTGAATATCTAGCCAACCATCAAATTGTAAGTGATTACTTTTGAGATGGATCACCTATATATATATATATATATATATATATCTGTTTATGGAGAATTGTTTATAAATTCCATGTGTTACTTCATGTCTTCTTGGTCCAATTACATGGGAATAGTTGAATTCTAAGAGTTAGTATGGATTCTGCGTTCTTGGTTGAATTAGTAATTCTGTGCAAGGTCTATATTTCTGTGTTTAATAGCAAGTGCTCGTAGTCTGTGTAGAGGAGGACTGTAAAATATCCCTCTCGCCCTTGAGAAACTGCGTGTGAAGGGTCGTGGAAATGCCTTGCATACAAGAAGGAATTCGGTGTTTTTGAGTAATTGTAACAAGGATGAATGGCAGTGGTCGAACCAGAAGCAATTGAATATGTTGGAATTAATATCACAATGACTCGACCTTGGAGTGAGCAAGAAAGGTCCGCATGAGGGTTGTTAAATCCTGTGTGGAAGTGTATTCCCAGAACCCTTGGGCCTGTGCTTCTCGTAGACAGATTAACACACATTTATTTTGTAAGAAGGTGAAGTCGGTGGTTGGAGAATCGTGGTGGAGCCACATAGTCACTTTAACTCTGTCGAAATGTTGGGAGATGGCGCAGATTAATGGAGTTGTACTAGACGGAACCGGATCACTAAAAGAAACGAACGAAATCGTGAACAAAGCATTAAACTTAGCAATGGAACTGTAATGATAAACAAAACATTGAAGTGGAGTTTAGTTGTAATAATACATTGAAGAGTGAGCGGAACTCATAAATAATAAAGGCGGATGGAACCTTGAGCGAAGGAGAGGAACCACGAAGAGTGAACAGTAAAAGTGGGTTTTTGGTTTTTATCGCACCGCTTTCGACGGGCAAGCGGTATTCATGAAATCACAGCAATTCCATAGAGGATCTAACACGTGTCCCTGAGTGAATATGGAAAACCGCTCTCATTGCACGCCATCGCGCATTAATCTTCGGCTGAGGACCCCGTGCGATATTGATACAAGCCGTCGATTTGGAGGAAGGTTTATTGAACGACGATCGCATTCAGAAGTGGCACAGATTTTAACCAAAGGTACGAGCATATGTATTCCATTGAATTTCCGCCAATCGTATATGTGCGCCCAGAGCCAAAGGTATGTTATAAGCGGTTCAATTGAATTAAAACTCGAGATATATATTTAAAATTCCCAAGGTCCAAAACATATATATGTGCTGATATATATATATATATATATATATATATATATATATATATATATATATATATATATATATATATATATATATATAATATCAAATCTTATATAATGCATCCATATGCGGGTTTATATGTTCAAAGGGCGCTGGCATTTAAATGAATTAAAGGTGTGAAGTCTATCAAATATAAGCAGAAGAGTTGAGAATATATAAAGTTGTGGGATCCTGAGCTTTTGAAGGTCAACATTGGTTGTTCAGTAATTAAAATCCAGGTTTTTATTAAAAAGGTTTAATAATATTTCTGAGAGTTATTAAAAGAGTTATGCAACTGTAATGAATGGGAAAATGAGTATAGTGAACCGAAAAAAAGGAGGGCGACATTATTAAAGCAATGTATTATAAAAGGACCATGGATATGATACGCGTTGGTTCAAACTGCACAGCAGTTATATTAAAAGGACAGTTATATATACGCAACGGTTACAAAACTGCAATGGAGAGGAGAGCGTGCAGAACAGTTTCTTAATAGCAGCAAAATGGACAAATCAAGTCAAGCTAAAATACAAAAAAGAAGCTGAGTGAAATTGAAGTGTGTAACTGAAAATGTGAATGTAAATGTTGTAATTAAAATTTTATTGTTTGTGATGCATTAGAAAGTCTCCGGAAGAAAACAAAATCCCACTGTAATATTAAAATTAGTACCTACAGTTATATTTTTTTGAGTGAGCTGAAAAGAAATGAGGAGGTAGAAGACCAAGGGGTATGACTATCCATTTCAAATTCCTAGAGGAAAACAAACAGTCATCAGGAAATATCTATAAGTAATATCATCTTGATATGTATAAAAGATGTTAGAGAGTGAGTGAAGAGGATGCAGAGTACAGAAGATTGAAGCAGAAAAGATAAGAAGAAGGAGGAGCAGAACGAGATGCAGTGAAAAGTTAGAGAATGCCGAAATGAAGCAGTGAGACAAGAAGAAGGAGGAGATGAGCAGAGATGATGCAAGGTTGATATGAGGACTGATGGAAAACAGAAGAGATGCTATAGAACAGAGCTGATATCCAAGGTAAATCAGCAAGTGTTTTCTTTTGAAAGAGTAAGGATGTTGGAGCTTCCCTATCAAGTTGTAGCTTGATAGATGTCAGTTGTAGCTGACTAAGGTTGGAGCCTCCTGTAGGTTGGTGCCTGCAGAAAATAGATGGGAGTTGGAGCTTCCTTGCAAGTTGTAGCTTGCAGAATTGAGGTAGGAGCCTCCTGTAGGTTGGTGCCTACAGAAAATCAGTGGTGAGAGGGAGTTGGAGCTTGCCTTTGCATCACAACAATAATGAGATGTGGTTTTCTCCCTTTATGGGTTTCCACTTATATCTGGTGTCTCTGTGCATGATGTTTATGTGTTGATCTGGTTTATATCATCTGCTTAATACTTGCTGCTCTCATATTAAGTCTACTGTTACATTATATTAATGCTTGCTGCTCACATTCTAAGATTACTCACATGTTAAGTTGAACATGAAATGAAGGTGTAAACAAGTGTTAATGAAAAAGTTTTAAAATTCCATGAATGTGTTAAACTGATTCACCCCCCCCTCTCAGTTTAACTAAGGGTTCAACAATTGGTATCAGAGCTGGTTCCTTTGGTGTAAGCTTAATAGCTTGAAGGAGATCTGGTTGAGTCATGGACTATCAAAATGCACCTGTGTTAAATACAACAAACTTTCTTGAATGGAGAGATAAGGTTAAAACAGGTTTAATGGCCTATGAACCTGAGGTATGGAAGCTTGTATGTGATGGTTACTGCAAAGACTCACCCACGGTGAAAGAACAACAGAGGAATGCCAAGGAAAAATGTGTGATATATAACAATATTCATAACAAGGATCTTGAGTTAATAATGGATTTAACTTCAGCAAAAGAAATCTGGGACAGACTGCATTTCATGCATGGAGTAGACACTAAGGATTGCATTGTCAAGAAGGAGAAGAGAATTAAGAAAAAGAGAAATTCATGTCAAAAAGAAGATGTTCAATCAAATGAGGTACCTACTAGTGTGAATGGTAGTAAGAGCCATGAAGAAATTGCAGCTGAAGAAAAAGCCAAACTTGACACAGCTCTAACTGAAATAGAAAGATTGAAGAATAAAAACAAAGACCTTAAGAGATTGGTACAAATATGTGATGAGAGAGAATATGAAGATAGGAAAGAAATTATTGGCCTAAAGACACAGCTTGAAGAAGCAAAGAAAGTAGAAGACACTCTGCTGCAACAAATGAGAGAGAAAAGTCTTGAATGTGAAAAATTGGAAGAAGAAGTAGTGAGCCTAAGAAAGAACTTAGAAAAATCCCAAAGAGAACTATTAATGAATACACCTCTAATGAAAAGCACTGGACAATTGGACAAGATGCTAAATGCTCAAAGATCTCCTCTCATAAAGGCAGGCTTAGGATATGTAGGAGAAACTAGTAAGTCCCAGATAGAAGATAATAGGAAAATCATTTTTGTAAAAGCTGTAAAGAATAGTGAAACAACTCAGCAAATTCCTACAGAAGTAGAAGCCAACAAGAACATGAGTTGCAGAGAAACAAATAGAATCAAGAAGCAACTTGAAAGAACATAAAATGAGTGGATGAAACAATCAACTGCAAAAGGCGCATATGCTCCTAAGGATGAATTGAACAAATTCGGAAGATGTCAAAGGAGGTTCCTCCCTCCTATGAAAAATAGCACATGTTTCCCTTGTCATAAACCAGGACATAATGCAGCATATTGTAAGACAAATCCAATCCAGTCCAACCAGCAAAGGATGCAACAAAAGAGAAGAACCCCTCAAGCAAGCAAATGGAAAGGAAAATCTTTCACCAGGTACACAAATCATTTCCGTGGCTATTGTTATGCATGCAATAATTTTGGACATAAAATTGTTGATTGTAAAATGTAATCAAGAAGGGGAACAAATTATTATACATCAGCTCAAATGTACTTTGACAAAATAAGATGTTATGTATGCCTCAAGCTTGGCCACAAAGCAAAGGACTATAAACTGCCACATATACTAAAGAAATCTAGACAGATGATGGAAACAAAGCAAATCAAACAAAACTATGAATTTAAAAGAAGTGCAGACATTATGAAGAAACCCAATAAAGTATGGAAGGAAAAGAGAAAGGGGGAGCCTATTATCTCAATAACATAATGAATCCTCCATAGTCTCAGGGGGAGCTGCTCTAGGAAGCAAAGCAAAAATCCATCCAGTGACAAATATGAAGCAACATCCAAGGGGGAGAGCAGTTCATATATAGACCCCATGAAATTAGTCTTAGAAGAGCTCCATGTAATGAGAACAGCTATGAGATCAGGAAGAAAAAGGAAATCCCTCTAAAAGAGAACTATAGAGAAAGAAGATCATCTGAAGTATTAAGTAGCTGACAGATTGATGGAAGAAGAGAAGAGAGCAAGAAGCCATGATGATAGAGGAAACCTTAGCAATGAACATATAAGCTAAGAAGACTTTAGCACATTAAATTGATGATCACAATATGCCCTATACTTCTAGAATTAACAATGTATCACATTAATAAGGATGAGTAAGAAAAGCGCCTATCATCAGTTCATTACATCTTTCAAAAGGTCCACTTGGAGAAATGCAGTTAAGTGAGTAATAAATCTTTGAGTAATCAACCCATGAAGATTCATAGAAAAGAAATTGAAGATGTCTTCTTGAGAATGTTTATGTTAGAACAATTGAATTGAATATAAAGAAGCAATGATTCTAGAGCAGTTCTAGAAAGGAACATGCAATGGCTTTCTTTGGAACAAAAGGACATAAAAAGAAGAGTGGTAAATAATGCTAAGATCGGATTCAATATATGATGATTGTCGTTGTGAACAGTGGAAAGATCAATAATATAATTTATGAAGGATGCATCAATTATGGGTTAATGTGTAAGCTAAATTGAAATCTCTGCATGGTTTATCAAAGTAATATCAATTGGTGTTTAGATACAAACAACATGCTTATCAACAGAATATCAAGTGTTTTCATAGAGAAGTAGTATGATACAGGTCCTCAGGATCAAAGAACTATGGCAAGAATGCATCAAGGTAAAATTCCCAGGGTTATCTACATTCAGCATGAAAAGGGCAGTAGCAGTGCTAAAGGATCAGTATCTGATTTACACTTGAAGTAGTATATTGAGCACCGAAGCAATATCTTTTTCTATATATAATTTCATGCCTTCCTGAAGTTGGTACATGTATATATTCAAGGCCTATTTTTAAATATTAGTTACAAAACTGTGTGAAGTCTGTTTGCTGAGTTTTAAATTAAACATCTTGAATATGTTTTTGTGGAAGTTCATTCTGATAGAACAGTCAAAGTATCTCAAGAATAAAGGACTAGCTGTGATTACCATCTAAAGCTCAAAATTTTTTAAAATCATCTAAATCCTACTTTAGCACAAGGGATTTGCTGGTAATTCATCTTTAAAGAGAGATTGATTATTGACATACATACCTCATTATGTCATAAATAAAACTGCATGGTTGATAAGTGAAACTGACCAATACATTGAAGGGTTTATTTTGAAAGTATAGTGTGCAAGCAGTAAAAGTCATTTGGCCTCTCATATTAAAGATATTTCCTAATCTCACAATAAGTTGTAAACTCTGGCTTGGTTCATTGTTCAAATCAACAACAAGAACCTTCAGTCTTTAAAAGTAATATCCTTGTTAGCATCCTAGCTCATATCATCACCAACAGGCAGGAAAGGTGTAACACAGCAATAAAATATATATTGGCATCATTATCATAATTGAACAGGTGTGGTACTGTAGATGTGTATTGTAGAAGAAGACATATTCCATCTACAACCTTCCTCAACAGATATTTTTTTTTTCTGAAAATAAGACTAGAGATTGAAGTGTATCTGAAGCCTTCTCAGTATTTTAGTTTTTGATCCAATCATACATCTCTGATTAGATAAGGCTGGTACAATGTGTTCTATGAAGTGTCATTATCTTCACTTTCAGCTCTATAAAAGTGAAAGAAGTCTATGCCTTTGGATTGTATTAACTTATAGTGTACAGTGAACTTCAATAATCAAAGTGTTCTGTCAACAACTTTTATACACTAGTTTGGAGCAGCAGGGTACAAAGTGAGAAGAAGAAGGCCTAAACAGATCTCAGAAAGAGGAAATGAAGAGATAGAAAGCACACTAGGAAACGTGCAACCCTTTGCCATTGATGTCAAAGGGGGAGGAAAAGAAAGTAACAAGAGATAGGGTCTTCTAAAAGAAGCCAGATAGAGGAAGACTTGGAGGAAGCATTGAATTATTGGTGGATGGGTTACCATCAATGCCAAAGGGGGAGACAGTTGGAAATGTTGTCATTGATGGCAAAGGAAATGACAAAGGAGGAGCACTTGAAACAACAACAAGGCAAAGAGAACATGAGACATGAACAAGAGGCAGTTTTAGAAGGGTCAGTTGATTGGAGATCTGGAGAGGCAGCAGAGGAGCTTCAGGAGCAAGGAGCAGCATCAGTCAAGGAGAAGAGGTATTTGATTTGAGAAAGTGGTTCTGAGTGTGGGAACATATTATAGAAGGAACATTCGAGGTTCTGTGGCAAAAAGGAAACATGTATTGACAACTGAAATTGTCTATGAAAGTATAAAAAGAGTGTTGAAAAGTTACCTCTTATGCATAGACCATACTAGTAGAGGTCATTAAAGGAGTTATGTAAAATTATTTGTAATTTTTAAGGAGTTTAAATAACATCCAGACTGGAGGGTAGTGGCCTTTGTATTGAATATCTAGCCAACCATGAAATTGTAAGTGATTACTTTTGAGATGGATCACCTGTATATATATATATATATATATATATATATATATATATATATATATATATATATATATATATATATATATGTTTATGGAGAATTGTTTATAAGTTCGATGTGTGACTTCATGTCTTCTTGGTCGAATTACATGGGAATAGTTGAATTCTGAGAGTTAGTATGGATTCTACGTTCTTGGTTGAATTAGTAATTTTGTGCAAGGTCTATATTTCTGTGTTTAATAGCAAGTGCTCATAGTCTGTGTAGAGGAGGACTGTAAAATATACCTCTCGCCCTTGAGAAAATGTGTGTGAAGGGTCGTGGAAATGCCTTGCATACAAGAAGGAATTCGGTGTTGTTGAGTAATTGTAACAAGGATGAATGCCAATGGTCGAAACAAAAGCAATTGAATATGTTGGAATTAATATCACAATGACTCGACCTTGGAGTGAGCAAGAAAGGTCCGCGTGGGGGATGTTAAATCCTGTGTGGAAGTGTATTCCCGGAACCCTTGAGCCCACGCTTCCCGTAGACAGATTAACACACATTTATTTTGTAAGAAGGTGAAGTCGGTGGTTGGAGAATCGTGGTGGAGCCACAGAGTCACTTTAACTCTATCGAAATTTTGGGAGATGGCGCAGATTAATGGAGTTGTACTAGAAGGAACCGGATCACTAAAAGACACGAACGAAATCGTGAACAAAGCATTAAACTTAGCAATGGAACTGTAATGATAAAAAAAACATTGAAGCGGAGTTTAGTTATAATAATACATTGAAGAGTGAGAGAAACTCATAAATAATAAAGGCAGATGGAACCTTGAGCGAAGGAGAGGAACCACGAAGAGTGAACAGTAAAAGCGGGTTTCTTGTTTTTATCGCACCGCTTTCGACGGGCAAGCGGTATTCATGAAATCGCAGTGATTCCATAGAGGATCTGACACATGTCCATGAGTGAATATGGAAAACCGCTCTCATTGCGCGCCATCGTGCATTAATCTTTGGCTGAGGACCCCGTGCGATATTGATACAAGCCGTCGATCTGGAGGAAGGTTTATTGAACGACGATCACGTTCAGAAGTGGCACGAATTTTAACCAAAGGTACGGGCATATGTATTCCATTGAATTTCCGCCAATCGTATATGTGGGCCCAGAGCCAAAGGTATGTTATAAGCGGTTCAATTGAATTAAAACTCGAGATATATATTTAAAATTCCCAAGGTCCGAAACATATATATGTGCTGATATATATATATATATATATATATATATATATATATATATATATATATATATATATATATATAAAATATCAAATCTTATATAATGCATCCATATGCGGGTTTATATGTTCAAAGGGCGCTGGCATTTAAATGAATTAAAGGTGTGAAGTCTATCAAATATAAGTAGAAGAGTTGAGAATATATAAATCTATGGGACACAGAGCTTTTGAAGTTCAGCATTGGTTGTTCAGTAATTAAAATCCAAGTTTTTATTAAAAATATTTAATAATATTGCTGAGAGTTATTAAAAGAGTTATGCAACTGCAATGAATGGGAAAATGAATATAGCGAACTGAAAAAAGGAGGGCGACATTATTAAAGCACTGTATTATAAAGGACCATGGATATGATACGTGTTGGTTGAAACTGCACAACGGTTATATTAAAAGGGCAGTTATATATATGCAGCGGTTACATAACTGCAATGGAGAGGAGAGCGTGTAGAACAGTTTCTTAATAGTAGCAAAAAAGACAAATCCAGTCAAGCCAAAATCCAGAAAAGAAGCTGAGTGAAATTGAAGTGTGTAACTGAAAATGTGAATGTAAATGTTGTAATTAAACTTTTATTGTTTTTTATGCATTGGAAAGTCTCCAGAAGAAAACAAAATCCCACTGTAATATTAAAATTAGTACTTACATTTATATTTTTTTGAGTGAGCTGAAAAGAAACGAGGAGGTAGAAGCCCAAGGGGTATGACTATCCAGTTCGAATTCCTAGAGGAAAAAAAACAGTCATCAGGAAATATCTATAAGTAATATCATCTTGATATGTATAAAAGAGTTAGAGAGTGAGTGAAGAGAATGCAGAGTACAGAAGATTGAGGCAGGAAAGATAAGAAGAAGGAGGAGCAGAACGAGATGCAGTGAAAAGTTAGAGAATGAAGAAATGAAGCAGTGAGACAAGAAGAAGGAGGAGCTGAGCAGAGATGATGCAAGGCTAATATAAGGACTGATGGACAGCAGAAGAGATGCTACAGAACAACGCTGATATCCAAGGTAAATCAGCAAGTGTTTTCTTTTGAAAGAGTAAGGAAGTTGGAGCTTCCCTATCAAGTTGTAGCTTGATAGATGTCATTTGTAGCCGACTGAGGTAGGAGCTTCCTGTAGGTTGGTGCCTGCAGAAAATTGATGGGAGTTGGAGCTTTCTTGCAAGTTGTAGCTTGCAGAATTGAGGTTGGAGCCTCCTATTGGTTGGTGCCTACAGAAAATCAGTGGTGAGAGGGAGTTGGAGCTTGCCTTTGCATCACAACAATAATAAGATGTGGTTTTCTCCCTTTATGGGTTCCACTTATATATGGTGTCTCTGTGCATGATGTTTACGTGTTGATCTGGTTTATATCATCTGCTTAATACTTGCTGCTCTCATATTAAGTCTAATGTTACATTATATTAATGCTTGTTGCTCACATTCTAATATTACTCACATGTTAAGTTGAACATGAAATGACGGTGTAAACAAGTGTTAATGAAAAAGGCTTAAAATTCCATGAATGTGTTAAACTGATTCACCCCCCCCCCTCTCAGTTTAACTAAGGGTTCAACATATAGACCCTAGTCTATTTGCTAAGAAAGAGACTTATGTACAGACTGAATAATGGTGAAGTTCACAGCAAGATAATGGGGCACGAAAGCCCAGACTCATAAACAAAACAATTTACAAAACCACCAGAGGTGAATAAAGGGAAAGACCCTACCCATTTGGGGTCAATAGCTGTGAAGGCAAAGAACCACGATTGGATAGACTGCGACCACCTGCAAAGAGAAAAAAACAAATCCGAGAGTTAAATCCTGTATGAATTAAACAGAGCAGCACAATCAGAAGGAGAGAAACAAAGAGGGTTTGTAGAACTTAGCTTACCCTAAGGGAGAAACGCTAAACAGAGGAGGAGTTTTTGGTCGCCATTCGACTAGGGTCTGCTCACAAGGAGCAACGATTTTTAGTAACTCATAAAAAACGCTGAGAAATTGAAACAGGGATGAACGACTTACAATCGTGGAGCTGATGAATAGAGGTGGACGCTGGAACCCTTGCCGACCTCGACCTGAAAGTTGCAAACAATAGTCAGTCAAACAACAAGTCATTTTGAGGGCGAAAGTTAAATAGTGCACGAGTGAAACACATACAAAAGGTATGAAAAAGAAACAATGCCCATAAACTGCCATGTTGCAGAAGCCCTGTTGAAGACCACTAAGAACCAGGCAAAACCCTTGCCCATAGAGACAGTGCAAGAAAAGTTAACAGAACTACCATATCGGCGGAGAAAGTCACAGAGAAACCCTCTGAGAAAAAATGAAATGAATATTAGCTGAACAGTGTTAGGGTTAGTGATAGCGCGGGAGAATGAGTCTTGAGAAACAGGACAAATGTCCATTTCACATCCTCTCACAAGGATGAGTTACAATTAATAGACAGTGATTACGAAATTAAAACAAATCTGTAACGTATCATATGATATAAACAACAATTGAATCATTAATTTAGATCTTATCTTAAGATATAATCAACAGTCGAATCATAATTTGAGCGTAGGTTTTAAGGAGGGCTGGGCCCCATCAATTTTTGGTATCAAAGCAGGCTGTGTGTTAGAAGAAATGGAAGTTGGTCGGCGAGGTCGTGGGAGAGCTATTTGGAGAGTAGCAGATGAAGGATTGCGAGGAGAGATTCGAATATTGAATGCCCGTTTGGTGACAGTAGAAGAAGGAAGAAGAAGGGATCCTGAGGGAGGAGATGATAGTGATGAGGAAGCTGCAGACACAACAGATGGATCAGATGGAGAAGGACCTGAAATCAGAATGTTGAGGTTAGCTTTACTATCAAATAGTAAGCCAAAGCATGAGCTTTCGACTTATGATGGAATTTTGTCAGCAGAGGTACTAATGGATTGGCTGAGTGAGCTAAATAAGTATTTTGACTATGAGGAGATCAGCGAAGAAAAAAGAGTTAAATTCGCTACCACCGGGTTGAAAGGACACGCGTCCTTATGGTGGGATAGTGTCCAGGCAGAGAGGAAGAGGTTGAACAAACAACCTATAAAAAAATGGACCAGGATGGAGGCTAAATTGAAGGGTAAATTTTTACCCAAAGACTACCAGATTGCTATGTACAAGTAGGTACAGAATTTAAAACAAAATGGGATGACTGTAAAATAATATACTGAAGAATTCTATCGGGTAAACCTGAGAGCTGGTTACATAGAAGACACCCCTGAAAAGACAGCGAGGTTTGTGAATGGATTAAGGTGGGAAATATTAGATGAGATAAGTATTCTTTCACCTAGAACCATAGAAGAGGCTTATCAGAGTGCCTTAAAGGCAGAGGAGGAAATAAATAGGAAACAAATTCCAGAAGATGAGGAGGATCTGGTAGAGGGAAAGGACGAGCCTATGGTAGAGGTAGAGTTGCCAATCCTAGTGATGAAGGCAGCAGTTCAAAGACTCCAGGAATAGCAGAAAAAGACAATAAAACTAGAGGAGGAAGGCCATACCAGCGTGGAAGAGGTAATGGCAGAGGCAGAGGAGCTGCCATCCAGTGTTACAAGTTTCATAAGTGGAGGCACAAGTCTTTTGAATGTCCAGAGGGTGAACAAACAGGAGGAAGAGGAACATATGTTTCTCAGATGGAGGAAGCGGAGGCACCACCCCAAGAGGTAGAGAATGTACCAGAAACAAGGGAGGCCTTAGTTTTGAATAAAGTATTGCTGAAACCTGCAAAAGAGGAAGCTGATCCGACTCAAAGAAAAGCATTATTCCAAACAGTTTTCAAATCACATGGAAAATGCTGCAAACTAATTATCAATAGTGGAAGCATAGATAATCTAGTGGCCACAGAGATGGTGGAGAAATTGGGGTTGAAGAGACTAAAACACCCCACTCCTTACAAGGTGTCGTGGTTACAGAAAGGGCATCAACTGTTAGTTAATGAGCAATGTGAAGTTGAGTTCCATATTGGAAAATACAAGGATAAAGTTGTTTGTGATATTATGCCTATGGACGTGTGTCACATACTGTTAGGGAGACCATGGTAGTATGACAGAAAAGTAGTGCACGATGGAAAGACAAACTGTTACAAGTTTTTTAAAGATGGGATTAAGCATACGCTTGTACCTATCAAGGAAGAAGAGACAGTAGAAACCAGCGGAGTCAAAGTATTGCTGGTGGGAGGAAAGGAATTTTTAAAGCAGATCGAGGACAACGAAATCAAATATGTTGTTGTAAGGAGGCCAAAAACAGTGTTATTACATACTAAAATTATAGATCTTCCTGAAGAAATCCAAGACATGTTGCAAGAATTCAGTGACATTATAGTGGATGATTTACTAGATGAATTGCCTCCTAAGAGAAGTATCAGTCATCATATAGACTTTATACCTGGAGCTAGTCTACCAAACAAGGCAGCATACCGAATGTGTCCTAAGGACAATGAAGAAATCAGGAAGCAAGAACAAGAATTGTTGGATAAAGGGTTGATAAGGGAAAGTTTGAGCCCCTATGCAGTTCCAACAGTTTTAGCTCCTAAGAAAGGCGAAGAGTGGCGAATGTGTACAGATTCAAGAGCCATTAATAAAATTACTATTAGATACAGATTCCCATTGCCACGAATGGGTGACATGATGGACTACTTAAGTGGAGCAGCGTATTTCTCAAAGATCAATCTGAAGAGCGGGTACCACCAGATTCGAATTCGAGAGGGGGATGAATGGAAAACAACTTTCTAAACAAATGAAGGATTGTATGAGTGGATGGTAATGCCATTCAGTTTGAGTAATTCCCCCAGTACTTTTATGCGCCTGATGAACAAAATGTTGAAAGAGTTCATTGGGAAGTTTGTGATTATCTATCTTGATGATATATTAATTTTCAGCAAGACTAAAGAGGAACACTTTCAACATGTTCAAAGTGTGTTGGAGAAATTGCAGCAGAACAAGCTACTGATAAATCTAAAAAAATGTACTTTTTTTCAAAAGGAATTAGTTTACTTGGGTTTTGTGATTACAGAAAATGAGTTAAAGATGGACCCAGAAAATGTTGCAGCTATTATTAGCTGGCCATCCACAAAGAGCCTGTTTGAGGTTCGTAGTTTTCATGGGTTGGCAAGTTTTTATCGTAAATTTATCAGAGATTTTAGTGGAATCTGTGCGCCTATGTTGGACACCATCAAAAAGGAAAAACAACCTTTCTGTTGGACGGAAGTGGTAGAGAGAAGTTTTCATATTTTGAAAAATAAGATCATTGAAATACCAATTTTGAGGTTGCCTGATTTTAACAAACTATTCCAAGTTTATTGTGATGCTAGTGGTATAGCCATCAGGGCAGTACTCATCCAGGAAGACAAACCGGTCGCTTATTTAAGTGAAAAGTTGAATGAAAGCAGGCAAAAGTACTCATCCTATGATAAAGAATTTTATGATGTCATCCAAGCACTGAAGCATTGGAGACACTATTCATTGGTTAACGAATTTGTTTTATTTTCTGATAATTCTGCATTACAGTATATTATGCAGCAACACAAACTAAACCACAGGCATGCAGAGTGGGTTGAGTATTTGCAGAGTTTCATGTTTGTGTTGAAACACATTAGCGGACAGGCCAACAAGGTGGCAGATGCATTGAGCAGAATAGCTTTGCTCTTGCAGGAGAGTACGATATAAGTGTTGGGTTTTGAACATTTGAAATATTTGTATCAAACAGATGCGGATTTCAAAGAGGCTTATGAAGCCTGTCAGAATCCTTTTTTGAGGAAAAATAGTCCATGGTTGGACTATAATTTACAAGAATAATTGTTATTTAGAGGGGGACAACTATGCATTCCTGACTGCTCGATGAGAGAGAATATAATTCGGGAGAAGCACAATGGAGGTCTAGCTAGAAATTTCGGCATAGACAAGACTTTAGTACAACTCGGACACTTTTATTACTGGCCAAAGATGCGATGGGACGTGCAGCGATATGTGACTAGGTGTAAAGTGTGCCAATTGGCGAAGGGACACAGCCAAAATACAAGACTCTACACGCCACTGCCTATTCCAAGTAGACCATGGGACTCAGTCAGCCTGGACTTTGTCTTGGGTCTACCAAGGACGCAACAAGGTTTCGACTCAGTGATGGTGGTAGTGGACAGGTTTTCTAAAATGGCACATTTCATTCCTTGTCGAAAAACTAGTGATGCCACTCACGTAGCACACTTGTTTTTCACTGAGATTGTCAGATTGCACGGCCTACCAAGGTCCATTATTTATGACAGGGATGTGAAATTCACAGTACATTTTTGGCGTACCCTGTGGAAGAAGTTGGACACTCAGTTGAATTTCCACTCCACATATCACCCACAGACTGATGGGAAAATGGAGGTGGTGAACAGGAGCTTGGGAAACCTGCTACGGAGATTGATTGGAGAAAATTCACGGATGTGGAATCGTGTACTTGCTCAAGCGGAATTTTCTTATAACGATTCACCAAATCGTAGCACGGGATACAGTCCTTTTCAGGTTCTGTATGGCATGCATCCTCGCGGAGTGCATGAACTGCGGGATTTGGGAAAGTTGGAAAGAAGGATTGCTGATGGGGAATATTTCTCCAAGGCAATGAACTACTTACATGAGCAGGTAAAGTCAAAAATACAGGACAACAGTAAGAGATATAAGAAGCAAGAAAATTTAAAGTGGCGAGAAGTTCAGTTTAATGTAGGGGATGAAGTTCTTGCGCATTTATGTAAAGAACGATTTCCTAAGGGCGAATATAACAAGCTGAAATATAAGAAGGTTGGCCCCTGTAAAATTCTTCTTAAATTCTCTACCAATGCCTATGAATTACAGTTGCCACCAGGAATAGGCATATCGCTCATCTTCAATGTGGTAGATCTATTTCCATATACTATCAGTCTTGAAGACGACAGAGCGGCACGGCTAGAATGAGACAGCCAGATTGGAAATGGTTCTTGGATGAGGCAAATGCCTACGGTTGAGCCCCTTAAGATCGAGAGCATTCTCGACACCCAGGTAGCCAAGCCCATTCGCAGGAAAGAGTACCTTCAATACCTTTTCAAGTGGAAGAACCATCCCATTGAGGACAGTTCATGGCTTGACGCAGCACAAATACAACGAGCAGACTATTCTGTTGAGAAACTCATGGAATGGATCCATGAATATTTGTTACCCCAGGAGCCTGATGTAGGAGCATCCAACTCAGGGTAAACAAAAAAACAGGTGTTTGTCTTACAGGTTATAGGTTGATTGGTTGACAGGTCATTGCACCTGGGTTTATTTTATTGTTTCTAGAAATGCTATCATTTAGGGCCTAATAGTCATTTATGTTTTGTAATTTCATTTTAAAGTTTATTTTAGTTAATATTTAGAACTCATTTCCTAAATTAAAATAACATATTAAGAATGTAACTATATCTAACTGTTGGCAATTTCAAAACAAAACTGTTTCATACAGTAGTACAAAAGAGAGGAGAAAACATTCTGTAAGGGTTGATATTCCACGATAGCAAAATAGAGAAAGCAATAAAACGCATTGAGGATATTTTTTAAAGAAACCATCTGAGAATTACTCTGCAGTCAAATACTATTTGTTTTTTTTCCCTGTTTATTGTCTATTCCATCGTATATTGTAAACTGAACATATGAGAAAATATAGCAAGGGCGAACATAATTAAATTGTTTATACAGGCACTGGAGCGATAACGACACTTAACAAATGGAGGCATTCATTTACAAGAGAGTTCTACAAAGTAAATAAATTCGTAGACATTTATATACCAGCAGGCGCACCAAAAATTTCACAGGTATTCACCATTCCACGTTAACAGAGCTTAAATTTCCACTGTTATTAAAGTCAATCCTGTTTCTATTGACGATTCCCAAAAGGACTATAAAAAAATATTACATATTAAATTCGTGGACTAGGTTTAAAACCCCATATAGACAGCGTTCATGCCTAGATAGCAAACTAACAAAAGAACACAACAGAACCGGAGTGGAAGTTAACCGCGTAAATGCTTATGGACCCTAGTCTATTTTCTAGGAAAGAGATTTATGTACAAACCGAATAATGGTGAAGTTCACAGCAAGATAACGAGGCACAAAATCCCAGACTCATAAACAAAACAATTTCCAAAACCACCAGAGGCGAATAAAGGGAAAGACCCTACCCATTTGGGGTCAATAGCTATGAAGGCAAAGAACTAAGATTGGATAGACTACGACCACCTGCAAAGAGAACAAAACAAATCCGAGAGTTAAATCATGTATGAATTAAACAGAGCAGCACAATCCGAAGGAGAGAAACAAAGAGGGTTTGCAGAACTTAGCTTACCCTAAGTGAGAAACGCTGAACAGAGGAGGAGTTTTCGGTCGCTAGTCAACAAGGATCTGCTCACAAGGAAAAACAATTTTTAGTAACTCAGAAAAAAACACTGAGAAATTGAACAGGGATGAACGACTTATCATCGTGGAGCTGATGAACAGAGGTGGATGCTGGAACCCTTGCCGACCTCGACTTGAAAGTTGCAAACAATAGTTAGTCAAACAACAAGTCATTTTGAGGGTGAAAGTTAAATAGTGCCGGAGTGAAACGCATACAAAAGGTATGAAAAATAAACAACGCCCATAAACCGCCATGCTGCAGAAGCCCTGTTGAAGACCATGAAGAACCAGGAAAAACCCTTGCCCACAGAGATAGTGCGAGAAAAGTTAACAGAACTACCATATCGACGGAGACAGTCACAGAGAAACCCTCCCAGCAAAAATGAAATGAATATCAGCTGAACAGTGTTAGGGTTAGTGATAGCGCGGGAGAACGAGTCTCGAGAAACAAGACAGATGTCCATTTCACGTCCTATCACAAGGACAAGTTACAATTAATAGACAATGATTATGAAATTAAAACAAATCTGTAATGTATCATATGATATAATCAACAATTGAATCATTAATTTAGAACTTATCTTAAGATATAATCAACATTCAAATCATAATTTGAGTGCAGGTTTTAAGGAGCGCTGGGCCCCATCACATATCAAGACTCTAATGGGAAGAGTCATCATTGTTAGAGAAAATTCTGAACATGAATTTTTCATTTGTATGGCACAATTGATGGAAAAAATTGACAGAATCAACAACAAGGTCACAACCCTTTCTATGAACTTAACAAAGACAGAGAGCCACAACCATTAGTTCAAGAGGATTTACCTATAGAATGAATTCCAGGGTAACCAATCACCCGAAGTCAATGTTATTGGCATGTTGATCAATTTAGATTTTAATTTCCATGTTAGTCACATGGTCTTTTTGACTAACTATCAGATAGAAAATAGGATTAGTTATCTCAAAACTTTGAACTTATGTTGTTGGTCTAGGTCTGGTTTCCCTAGTGGCAAAACAATAGCATATGATAACTATTTGTATCAGTAATTTTGAAAGTAATATAAATGCGCTAACTTTACCCAAAACAAAGAAAAAAAAAACTACAAACTCTAAAACTCACAAACATTCCCCTTGGATAGGAGGGAAACAAACACCATCTCGAAAGAAAGATGTTGCTAAATATGGCCTTCTACCCATATCAGATATGAACTCATCACATCTCACAAATCCCTCTCAAAAATACAAGAAGGGGCTTACAAATTCTCTTTCATGCCATGTACATGTACAAAAACATACCCAAGGACAAGACTGCATAACCAAAAACGCTAATATGAAGAGAGAAAATTGAAGAAATGAAGGAAGATACATTTCATTGTTTTAAAAGGGGACTAGACATCATTCTCATTAAGAGTAACAAAATAATATTTTAGCAGAGCAAGAAAGAAAAATTTTAAGGGTGAAAATTTATCTCAAAGTTTAGAAACCTTGGCCAAACTCACTAGCATCTAATATGAAAACTATAAAATGTTGTTGATATCCTTGTAAAACTATTCATATTTTTAGTGGTTTTATATAAAGTCCATAATTTTTTTTGCTATTTTAAAGGTAAAATAATTTTATACTATAAAATTTGGGCTAATATATCTTAGAAAAAATGGAAATCCGCTAAATTCTATTTTGGGAAAAATCATTGAAAATGAGCCTCTAAATTTTTTAGAAGATAAACTTTACAATGCAACAGATGGAAATCAGCTAAACATTATTTTGGGAAAAATCATTGAAAATTAACCCATGTGCCAATATAAGCCCCTAAATTTTTTAGAATATAAACTTTACAATGCAGATAAAATTGTTACAATGTATACAATTTTATAAATTTTAGTAGTGAAATTATTGTAAAGAGGATGTTCCTTTGTACCACAAATAAAATCTCATAAACCAATTTAATTTCTAATTTGACAAATACCAATATTATTATTATTGACCATTAATGTTATTTGTCCATAATAAATGAGTGGAACAATTTGCACATCTTAAATATCCATAATATGTCCAGGAAGAGGCCTCCTTTGGTTGTGTACTGATCCAATTTAGTTAATAAACTTTAGCATTCAAGTGTGGCCACATGGGATATATTGGCTTGAGAGACTCAGGTAGAAGAACATGAAATGTGCGGAGATTGGATCTCGCCTACCTTTGGAAACATTGATAATTTAATTGACATTGATAAATGTAAGAAAAACAGCCTGACCCTTTTGTTTATTATATTAAGAAGTCACGCTGTAATGGTGCCGACTGCTTTTTAGGTTGTCTGTCATGGAAAATTTTGATTTTAGGGTTTTGGGACCAGCCGCCTTATATAAAGGCTACATTGTATGTGTCTGATTAGACAGCACATGTGACATATTTTATATTTTATGAACTGATGTTGGATGGTTTTCAATATATTCGAATCTCAATTCAGAGTAGCCAATAAATTAAATGGGACCTTTATAAAATCTTACAACGATGTTATTTTTCATTACGCTCTGCAGAGACATTTTAAAATACTGAAGCTGCCAACTTTCATGGCTCCCGAACATCCGGGGAATTGGACGTTTTATTTTGCAAAATGGTTTTTTAAGTTGTATTTGGTAGTTTATTGGGAATTTAGGAGACTTATTGTAATTTTTAATTGTAATAGTTGTAATCAACATTAGGTTAGAGTCGGCTACACTGTTTGATTGCGACTTCTGTGATTACTTTTCTTGAGGCTCCTGCCATATTAGGTAATGGGGTTTGATAGGTCACATAGGTCATACTGTTTGATTGTAACTTCTGTGATTATTATTTTTTTTAGGTTCTTGTCATATTAGATAATGGGATTTGAGCTTTTTGATGAATAAATAAAATGTTACTTTTATATAAAGTTGATTGATGCTCAGTAAAAAGACACTATAAACTCTTTCAATGTTTGATGACAAAAACAAAGATATTTGTGTTTTGGCAAATTCTTTTTATAAACTCTTTCAATGTTTCAGGATAAAACAAAGATATTTGAGTTTTGGCAAATTTTCTTTTACATAAGTAAAATTACCATGTCCTAGGTATATATTTATAACATATATCATTGTTATAAAGTTTAAAATGGATCGATTGATGTTTAGCAAATATAAATTGATTGATTCTCAGCCAATGTAAATTGATTGATTCTCAAGATAAACCCTTTCAAGGTGATGGTTACTAGATAGACCAGACCAAACATATTTGAGTTTTGAAAAATACTTTCTTACAGAATTGAAATTACCTTAGCTTAAGTATATTTTAATTGTTATAAAAGTCTATTAAAGCTACTTTATAAAGGGCATTGATGTTGGACAGCATAATTGTCATCATGCTCATGAAAATTATGATAAAATAGGAAAGGGTTAAATCAGACTGTAATAAAATGGTGGACAGCTTATATCAAAATAAAATTTCAGAACTCTTTATGCCCAGCACTCATTCTCAATGATAAGCGCTGAAAATCTCAAATTTGAGGCTGCTCCCGAAGTTGGTCCAAAACTAACACTAATGTTACGGAACCAAATATCCATGTGATTTCTCATAGACAAAAGTGCATAAATGAAAATTATTTTATTTGAACTTCTTGTACCAGTGGTTGGTCATTAGACTGGTAGAATAGTTATTTGTATTTAAATTTAATATCAAAGTGAAAAGTTATTATAATAAAATTTATAATACTTTTTGTATGAGAAATTTTAAGAATAAGAATATATCATAAAATTTACAAATATTATCAGTTTTAATTTTAATATGAAAAATATAAAATATATTGTAATATTTTTGTAAAAATATTTAATTTTTTAATAATTGAATGATTTTATAGTTATTATAAAAATTTTGTCAATTTAAAGTAAATATTTCTATGTTATAAAATTTAGGCAAATCATGATGATTTTTGAAGTAAAATATTTTTATGTTAATAAAATTTTGGCCAAGAAAAATAAAAAATCACCAATTTTTATAAAATGTAGAAAATTCAAAAATAAAAATGTTAATTTTTTTTCAATGAAAAATTAACCCTTCAAATTTTCTATAATCTTTAATTAAAATTATTTCTAAATAAAAAAATCACCATTATCCATTTTCCACCGAAACTAAATCCAATTAACAATAACATAAGTTTTAAATACATATAAAATCCATTTTCCACCGAACTAAATCCAATTAACAATAATATAAATTTTAAATAAATATAAAATCAATAAACAGAGTTTTCAGAACATGGTTTTCATTCTTCAATAACATCTATTCATAACAAGTTAAGGCAGCAGCTGCCATATAATCTCTACACTTCAAACCGGCATGATCTCTACAAATCAGATCCAAAGAATATGGCCAAAACTTCATGAAAACCAAGATGAAGCTTTAGTTTTGTGATAAAAATTTGACACTCTTTACACTTCACAGGTTTGAAGATCTTCTGATAACAACTGAGAGTTCTAGTCCTCCTGATCTCTGAGACTAAAATGGCCATAATCTCTGCGATTATATCCAGAACCAAAAAATATGGTGCAGCACTACATAATAGTGCAGCCATTTGCGTTATCCTCGCTGAAGAACGCTGTGTACTGCTCGTCTGTGGTGTTAGGGTTGGGAATGGAGTTGTACTCAACCTTCCTGACATACCCAGCAGGGGCTTTCTTATCATATGTTTGCGCAGCATAAGGGTGAGCTACCAAGCTGTATGGCACGTATGGCCAAATCTCTGCTCGCTTGCCTGTGGTCTTCACCTTCTTCAGCACTTTGTTTGGCTCTACATAACCTGTCACTGTCACCTTCTGCTCCTTTCTACTTATGTCCACAGACTTCACACCTGCAATTAACAACCAAAAAATTCATCAATTTATATTCATCTTTAAATCTTTTAAACATATCTCAGTTTTTTCCTAGTCTCTTTCCATACATCATCTATCTAAAAAATTTAAAAGTGTCTCATTTTTTTCCTTATGTTTTTATACATCATTAATCTAAACATTCTTTCAAGTCACTACCAAGTCAGACATCAATCTTTCTTTTATGTCACAAAGCCAGACACAAGTTGATGTATGAATCTAAATATTCTTTCCCTCCAGTCAAGACTAAACAAGATATTAAACTAAATTAATATACGAAACCTCTAGTTTATAAAACAAATCATACATAATCAATCTAAACATTCCTTCCTCCAGATCAATACCAAACAAAATATTAAACCAAATTAATATATGAAACCTCTTATTTGTACTACAAATATTACATCATCAATCTAAGCATTCCTTCCTTCAAGCCAATAGCAAACAAGATATTAAACCAAATTAATATATAAAACCTCTTATTTGTCTAACAAGTGATCAATGCAGTAATTTGGATACTAAATTCTGCCCAATGCAGTAATTTGGATACTAAATTCTGCCCAATGTACATACTCTACAACTTATGACCTCTTACAAAAAACACAAACAGAGTTCTGAGCTATTAAACCAAATTAATATATAAAACCTCTTATTTGTCTAACAAGTGATCAATGCAGTAATTTGGATACTAAATTCTGCCCAATGTACATACTCTACAACCTATAACCTCATACAAAAAACACAAACAGAGTTCTGAGCTCAGTACCTTTCATAGAGGAAACAACATTTTTCACTTTCAACTCACAGCCATCGCAGTCCATGAGAACTTTCAGCTCAACGGTCTGCAATTTGAAAGTAGGGTTAATCATTTTTCTGTTTTTGAATTCACTGTAAGGAAAAAAGCTCTACCATAACATCTTACGATACATTACTTTCTGTGCATGAACTACTAGGGTTTTCCCTTACAGTTCACTCAACATCATTTAATAAAAGCATGATCACTTGACATATAAATAACATTGAAATATTCAAATGGGTAATAGGCTGTTATACCCGCAACTGCTTCATCTTTTTCTGTTTCTTACTTCCTGCTCCTGCAAGCAGATCAGATACATACTCCAGTGGACCTCCCATATTTCACAAATTGGTGACCTTAACAGTATAGAAAACACAGACTCAACTATTCCCAGAGTTTGCTCAAACTATTATAGCATAGAAGAGGGAACTCAGGCAATATGATATAAGTTGTGAGCACAAATTTTATACGCAAACTCTGCTATTCCCAGAGTTTTCTCAAACTATAATGGCAAAGAAGAGCGAATTCAGGCAATATGGGTGAGTTTTGAGCACCAATTTATACTATAATTGCCATGATTTTAAGCATGACCTGGAAATCAACGTACGCGCCTCTGATAGCGATGTAACCAGTAGGCCAACTCAATTACGCCTAACATCCGGGGAATTGCTCAAACTTTCATGGCTCCCGAACATCCGGGGAATTGCAGGTTTTGTTTTGCAAAATGTTTTTTTAAGTTGTATTTGGTAGTTTATTGGGAATTTAGGAGACTTATTGTAATTTTTAATTGTAATAGTTGTAATCAACAATAGGTTATTTGTAGGCTTACACTGTTTGATTGCGACTTCTGTGCTTACTTTTCCTGAGGCTCCTATGGGGTTTGATAGGTCACATAGCTCATACTGTTTGATTGTAACTTCAGTGATTACTCTTCTTGAGGTTCTTGTCATATTAGATAATGGGACTTGAGCTTTTTGATGAATAAATAAAATGTTATTTTATATAAAGTTGAAATTGATTGATGCTAAGCAAAAAGACAATATAAACTGTTTCAATGTTTGATGACAAAAACAAATATATTTGAGTTTCGGCAAACTCTTTTTTACATGAATGATATTACCTTATCCTATGTATATATCTATAAGATATATAATTGTTATAAACTTAAAAATTGATTGATTAATGCTTAGCAAATATAAATTGAAGGATTCTCAGCCAATATAAATTGATTGATGTTCAAAATAAATCCTTTCAATGTGATGGTTAGTAGATAGATCACACCAAAGATATTTGAGTTTTGAAAAAATCTTTTTTACAGAATTGAAATTATTTTAGCTTAGCTTAGGTATATATTAATTGCTATAAAGTTAAAGCTTATAAAAGCTGTTTCATAATCTGCATTGATGTTGGGCATTATAATTGTCATTATGGTCATGAAAATTGTGATAAAACAGGAAAAAGTTAAATCAGATTAGTAATAAAATTGTTGATAGCTTATATGAAAATAAAATTTCAACAGTGGAAAATGATAAGAGGTGTAAATTTCAAATTTGAGGCTTGTTTTTGAAGTTGGTCTACAACTAACACTCAACTAAATATCCATGTGATCTTTCATAGACAAAAGTGCATAAATGAAAATTATTTTAGATATCATTTTTGGGATTCAACTGCTTTAAGAAAGTCATTCATCTATGACCATTTTCATAGAAAATTATTTTGTTTGGTCATTAGACTTGTAGAATAGTTATTTGTATATAAATTTAATATATGAGAAATTTCAAGGATAAGAAAATATCATAATGTTTAGAAACTTTAGCCAACCTTACTAGTCTTAGTTTTAATATGAAAAATATAAAATATTTAGTGATATCTTTGTAAAAATATTCAATTTTCTAATGATTTAATGATTCTATATAGTCATTATAAAAAATTGTCATCTTTAAAATAAAATATTTCTCTGTTTTAAAATGCAAATCATGATGATTTTTAAGGTAAAATATTTCTATATTAATAAAATTTTGGCCAATCATTTTCAAGAAAAATAGAAATTCACCAATTTTTTTTTTTAAATATGGAAAATTGAAAAATAGAAATTGAATAATTTTTTTTGAAATATAGAAAATTAACCTACCTACCCCTTCAAATTTTCCATAATCTTTAATTAAAATAATTCCTAAATTAAAAAAACCATCATCAACCATTTTCCACCTAAACTAATTCAATTAACAATAACTTAAATTTTAAATACATATAAAGTCCATTTTCCACCCAACTAAATCCAATTAACAATAATATAAATTTTAAATACATACAAAATCCATAAACAGAGTTTTATAAACATGGTTTTCATACTTCAATAACATCTCTCCAATTAACAATAATATAAATTTTAAATACATATAAAATCCATAAACAGAGTTTTCAGAACATGGTTTTCATTCTTCAATAACATCTCTTCATAACAAGTTAAGGCAGCAGCTGCCATATAATCTCTACACTTCAAACCGGGATGATCTCTACAAATCAGATCCAAAGAATATGGCCAAAACTCCATGAAAACCAAGATGAAGCTTTAGTTTTGTGATAAAAATTTGACACTCTATACACTTCACAGGTTTGAAGATCTTCTGATAACAACTGAGAGTTGTAGTCCTCCTGATATCTGAGACTAAAATGGCCATAATCTCTGCGATTATATCCAGAACCTAAAAATATTGTGCAGCTCTACATAATAGTGCAGCCATTTGCGTTATCCTCGCTGAAGAACGCTGTGTACTGCTCGTCTGTAGTGTTAGGGTTGGGCATGGAGTTGTACTCAACCTTCCTGACATACCCAGCAGGGGCTTTCTTATCATATGTTTGCGCAGCATAAGGGTGAGCTACCAAGCTGTATGGCACGTATGGCCAAATCTCTGCTCGCTTGCCTGTGGCCTTCACCTTCTTCAGCACTTTGTTTGGCTCTACATAACCTGTCACTGTCAGCTTCTGCTCCTTTCTACTTATGTCCACAGACTTCACACCTGCAATTAACAACAAACAATTCATCAATTTATATTTATCTTGAAATCTTTTAAACATATCTCAGTTTTTTCCTAATCTCTTTCCATACATCATCAATCTAAAGAATTTAAACTTATCTCATTTTTTTCCTAATGTCTTTATATATCATCAATCTAAACATTCTTCAGCAATCTTTCTTATCTTTCTTTTATGTCAAGGCTTCAGGTCAAGACTAAACAAGATATTAAACTAAAGTAGTATAGGAAACCTCTTGTTTAGAGGACAAGTCATACATAATCAATCTAAACATACATTCCTTCCTTCCTTCAGAATCAATACTAAACAAAATATTAAACCAAATTAGTATATGAAACTTCTTATTTGTATTACAAGTAATACATAATCAATCTAAACATTGCTTCCTTCAAGCCAACACCAAACAAGATATTAAACCAAATTAATATATCAAAACTCTTGTTTGTCTAACCAGTGATCAATGCAGTAATTTGGATACTAAATTCTACCCAATGTAAATACTCTACAACCTATAACCTCTTACAAAAAAAACACTAACAGAGTTCTGAGCTCAGTACCTTTCATAGAGGAAACAGCATTTTTCACTTTCAACTCACAGCCATCGCAGTCCATGCGAACTTTCAGCTCAACAGTCTGCAATATGAAAGTGGGGTTAATCATTTTTTATGTTTTTGAATTCACTGTAAGGAAAAATACTCCACAATAACATCTTACGATACATTACTTTCTGTGCATGAGCTACTAGGGTTTTCCATTACAGTTCACTCAGCATCATTTAATAAAAGCATGATCACTTGACATACAAATAACATTGAAATATTCAAATGGGTACAGGCTGCTATACCTGCAACTGCTTCATCTTTTTGTTTTTTTTACTTCCTGCTCCTGCGAGCAGATCAGATACATACTCCAGTGGACCACCCATATTTCACAAATTTGTGACCTTAACAGTGAGAAAACACAGACTCAACTATTCCTAGAGTTTGCTCAAACTATAATAGCAACGAAGAGGGAACTCAGGCAATATGATATAAGTTGTGAGCAAAGAAGAGCTCCCAGGGTTTGCTGAAACTATAATGGCAAAGAAGAGCGAATTCAGACAATATGGGTGAGTTGTGAGCACCAATTTATACTATAATTGCCATGATTTTAAGCATGACCTGGAAATCACGGTACGCGCCTCTGATAGCGATGTAAGCAGTAGGCCAACTCAATTACGCAGAGCACCAAAGGTGGAGGAAAGGTGTGTCCCCACTACAAAAAGGACGCGTAGAGTTTTGTTTGGTTTTGAAATCTCTGTGGGTACTGGTTGTTTGAATTTGAAATATTAAAAAAATGTAAGTTGTCAAACATGGTTTTCTGTCTTTATTTTAAATGTAGAGCCGTCATTTAAAAAAACTGTATCATTATATTGTGTTGGGAGGAAGGCAGGAAGAAATGGGTGGGGTGTCAATTTTAATATAATAAATCGACGGGAACAGTGCCGTGTTTTGATAAACTAAAATTTGTAGAGCATGTTGGTTGGAAAGTCGGGGAGAACGAACCCGGGTGTGTGTCAATTTTGTAATACAATGACGGTGATTCTGTGGAGACTTTTTGGAGCAGACCTGCCCTCAAATCATTTAGCAGTAAATCATTGCATTATGCAGAATTGAGTGTACAGGACAGCTCATGGCTGGACGGTGATTCCGTGGGGACTTTTTACAGCAGTGCATCATACAGATTTTAAGTGTTGAAGACAGCTAATGATGGTGCCATATGATAGTTGGCCAACTGTTTCACAAATGAAAAAGAAATGCTTCCAGTGGTAAAATGGTATTGGGAGTGTTCATCCAAGTCTCCTTCCGGGAATCATCTATTTTTTAATAAAATCTCTCGTTTTTTTTGTTTTGCAGGTATGTAGGTCAAAATATGGAGATAACTCGGGCACTAGTGTTCATCCTAGTTTCGTTCCGGGAATCATCTATATTTTAATAAAATCTCCTTTTTGGTAGGTATGTAGGTCAAAATATAGAGATAACTTGGGCAGTAAGTCACATCTCGTGTAGGGATGGGATGAAATTTGAAGGGTAATTTCACAAATTCAAATTTTTTGAGGTTACACTAAGACACTAGTAAAGTAATGTAATTTAAGAGAACATAAGCAATATGAATGCAAGTCTCATCAACAATTTTTATACGCTCATGTAGGAGAATATAAGCAATAGTCTTATCACCAACTTCGTTCTCTTTGGTGTTTGAAATAGATTTGCAAGTAATCTCACCCTTGTTGTGAGAGTTAATTTGTGAATCAAACATAGTTAATTTTTTTTTCTTAAAAAATACTTCTAATTAATATTCTTACAACAATCATCAAACTTGGTCTGTGGGGTCTTGGTTAAACGGTGATGAGGCGTTCAATTCCAGGCTGTTATAGCACTCATCACAGGTTCAATTCCCTTCCCGATCGAGGTGATGTATCTGGACATGTGAGAGAAAAGTGAAAAATGAAAGGAACTACCAAGCTTACAAAAAAAAAACAATCATCAAACTTGACAAGTGTTTTATATTTGAAATTCTTCCCATGGTGGAGGTCTAAAGCCAAGGTAGTTCATTAAATTGAGTAAGGATAAATAATAAAAATATCTTTAGCTCTTGGGTTTTCATAGGTGCAAGTTGTATTTTAATTTTATGGAGACTTTATGATTGATTAGGCACCACCAACATTTGCATTTTGATATGAGTTCGTTACTTGTATGTGTACAACCTTTCCATCCTTAGTACTTTGATCTAATTGGTTGCGAAGTGGGAATGGCCACTTCTAGGTGCATAATTTAATTTGTGGCACTTTGATATGGTTGTAATGTGTGATTGGCTATTTTTAGGTGTAGTATCCTTTAATATGTAGCACTTTGATATGGTGGTGAAATGAGATTCGTTATTTGTAGACACAACCAATCAATTAATGACTACTTCGATATGGTTATAAGGTCAAATTGCTCACTTGTAGTTGCATAGCCCTTCATTATGTGGCACTTTGATCTAGTTGTTAGTTGAGTGTGGTCACTTGCACATGCATGACCCTTTAATTTATGAGGGACTAATATACAAGAACCATCATTTTGATGGGTTGTCAAGTGGGATTTCTTACTTGGAGGTGTAAAACCCTTCAATCGTTGGCATTTTGATATGATGAGTGGTGTTATAGGGAAAGATTGATCAATTGCAAACATTCAACATTCATCCATTTAGTTTATGAGGTAGAAAAATACATAGATCATGACTAATATATTGATTTGGTTGTGAGGTGGGAGTTGTTATTTCTAGGCACGTAACTCTTCAAACTCACGCACGTTATAGATCAAATTGTGACTTAGCTTATAATATGAAAATGCCAATTTAATTACAATGTTATGATGCAACAAAATCATGTGATATAATATATTGTGTAAAGTATCATAAGCTTAATGAAACAATTATAATATAATATTTATACATGGAGTTGATTTTTTTTATCAACTTGTTTAATGTTATAGCACAACAAAATCATGTGATATAATATATTGTGTAAAAAAGTATAATATCCATGTATGAAATTGATTTTTCTATTATGTCACTAAAAGAATATTCCACTAGTTTATAAAGTGACTTTAAACAATTAAGAAATACACATATGTTCTCATTTTTGTACTAGATTAACATGTTTAACACAACATATCATATGTTTTACAATCTACTAAATATTCACATACATGAATGTTGAAAACGTGGTCATTCCATGCAATGTATTATGTTACCATTAAGTGCAATGACCCAAATAAGAAGTTATTTTACAAAATGTGCAACAATAACATAAATTATAAAGAATTCATTTTATTTTGCAATTTTTCAATATTTCATAATCACGTGGAAATTTAGCAAAATCAAACAAAGTTACATATGAATAGTGGCATAATAATTATTTAGGTAAGAAAATCAACTCTATATTCTATGAAATTGTAGAATATATTAAATATATAAAACAATCAACTAGTAAGATATGTATACATCTCACTAAGTTTGAATGTTGTATTTAGATTATATTAATAACACAATATATGTTTAGGCAACGCAAAAAACTCTGAATTTTATTAAATTGTACAATATTATATTATATTATATTATATATTATATATATAAACAACTAAGTTTAATTGGATATGGATGCATCTTTATGCATTTCGCGTAGCATAAATGCTATGTTTATATCACATTTATTAATTGTTCTTTCTATATCAATTGAGTTTGAGATATGTTGAGTAGTTAATTACCAATTACGTTTTAAAGAGCCTTAAAAGACACCCCCTTGATCAATAGAGGATATATTGCTTTGATTATTTCAAACAATAGAAATCAAAATCCTATGAATACCCATTTTCCTACTCAAAGAACAGTAAATCCATATCCAAGGACCGACCACAAAGTAATCTCAACTATGATGAATTCCTATTAAAATTAATATGTTTTTACATGAAAAGGTTTGTTTTGTGTTTAAGGAAAAAAATATATTAGGTTATGTTGTTGTCAAAGTGATGATTCCCCTACAATTATCAGTAAGGTTGGGGTAAAATAGGTTTACATCCTTATGGATGGTGTCTCATCATGTGTTTACATGATGAGAGGTTTATTTTTATTTCTCTACACACCCCATCTTTATGTGGTAAG
The DNA here is from genome assembly GCA_034641835.2 of Pinus albicaulis. Classification (NCBI taxonomy): domain Eukaryota; kingdom Viridiplantae; phylum Streptophyta; class Pinopsida; order Pinales; family Pinaceae; genus Pinus; species Pinus albicaulis. Next base: position 1,241,683,249 of record CM076574.1, on the reverse strand, counting down.
CATGTGAGAATATATTTGGTGTTTATCCCCTATTGTAATGTGAGAGATTACAAACTAATCAAGTTATTATTAGTGTAGTAATAAACCATATTATACAAAAAAGACTATACCAAAACCATACACACATAGGAGGAAAAGAGAAATAATTATAGAGATAGAAAAATGTAGTCTTTATTGATCCTTATGATAATCACTTATCTCTAGCTGCAATGATAGATTCATATATATTTATTTTGTTACATAGATGGAAGGTAGTTACAACTTTCCATAACTATCTTATTCAACTGAATGACTCAACTTTATAGTCAATTATACACTCTATGCTATTAGTCAACTCATATTATTACATTTCTAGTCAATTTTTTGGCCTAGTCACCTAGTTTATTAGCCTACTCTAACATCTCCCCTGACATCCAAATCTTCTTATTCGTGAAGAAGGGATGAGATAGGACAAATTTTTATATATAAAAAAATAGCATGCAATTTCTACCAAGAGATAGGAGAGTTCTCAGAATTTATTGATTTGGATACTATTTTTCATGGTGGCATCAGTTGTGGTCAATCACTAGTTGATTCAGATGGATTGATGGTGGAGGTGGAAATGTTTCTTCACCTTGGATGACTAGTGTTTCATTTGCATATATTTCCTTACATATCTTATAAATTTTTGGATTTATTTTTCTCAATCATTCTTCAAAATCATATATTATGTTGATGTCTTTCACCTGCACCAAAAAATGTGTCTTGTCTTGCAAGGAATTACTCTATATTTCTTCTAGTTTTGTTTAAAGTCCTATTTCATATGCAATACATAGCAGTGAGCAACCCACATATCAAAAAATTTCCAAAAAAAATTTATAGAAATTTTTTGAAATTCAAGTTTCAATGCAACTTCAAAAAAATCATCATTTTCATAGACGTTTCCAAGGCCTTAATCATCTAAATTTCCAACCCTAAGGCTGATCTGAAATATACTTTTGCAATAGAAAATAATGGAAATATATTTAATCATTTTCAAACCCAATTAACAAGGCGACCGAGGAGAAAAGGATTCAGATATATTTCAACAAATCTCAACCCTCGAGGTCAATCTTATCAAGTATAAAGTAGATTTGAGATGTAATTTATGATAGCAACAAATTAACTATATATTATTCAAGAATAATGTTAAATCCCTTAACAATTGTAGCCTTAAATTATGTCAAATTAGTGTGACATGCAAGTTCTAGAAATGATATAGTGGGATATTAATGGCCACCCTATTATTCTACCAATTCAAAATAATTTAATATCTTGGTATTCCTACCATTGCTTTCTAGGTCCTAGACTTCTAATTCATTTTTTGAGAATTTCCATTACATTGTTTACAGTTGACATAGTGCATACAATAAATATTGTGTGGCCTTCCATATATATAGAACATGGATTGACCTTTGTAATAGTCCAAAAAATATCCTAAAGGGAGATTTTGTGCAAAATTTGTGCCCCGAGGAAATTGGAATATCAACTAGAGTTCTCAAAGCCTATATCATTTTTTCCACATCATATCTTAGCATTAGGGTTTTCTCTTCTTAAGGTTTCATATTTAGGTTAAAAAGGATAGTTTTGGCTTCTTGTAATGGTTTATTACAAATAAGGGTAGCTAACATATTTATCTTTGAATATAAGATGCCATCATTCTAATTATTTTATATTTCTTTGCATTTTAAAGTATTTTTCTATTTTCATTAAATAATATAATTTGGGCCTAATTTCATTACCATACTTTCTACAACATCTCATTTTGATTACATTAAATTTTCACCTTCGTTTCATTCTCTATATATTTCAAATCAATGATACCATAGAAATATAATCTTTGTCATTTCTTCATGCATGTCCTTAATGTTGTTAAGGTATAGGGAGTTAGGTATCAAGCTAACTAAGCTTGGGAAAGATTACTCTCATTAGCCCAAGAAACCCTACATGATGGAAGAAAATACAGATAACAGAGAGGAGATCTTGTCAAGTTGTTGCTTGAGGAAACCCTCATGAAAAAATTCAATAAAATGGTGTATTGTTTTTTCCAAACCCTTTAATGACTATGAACGAAGGAAAAAACACTTTCAACAAGTAATCATTTTGTAGGTGTGACAACCTTCAGGAAGTAAGTTAACTTTACATTTCCTTATTTGAAGGCTAGATAGATATAAATATTTTGGAGAAATAGTTAAATTTATTAGAGGGTTTTTACTATGTTCAAACTATATTTGATAGTGAAAAGATCATCTTTGCACTCCTTAGGTCCCTTAATCATGTCAAATATTGGTGGTACAATTACTAGTAGAGACATGTTCAAGATGAGTCCACAAAAGTTAGGATAGAATCCATTTGGGAAGTCTTTGTTGATGCCCTCAAAAAGGAAATATAATGTATTGTAAAGTATGATGATTACTTACATTAGATGAGAAAATTAGTGCTAGGAGAGAGACCAAATGATGTCAAAATACACCAATATCCTTCACAACTTGGACTTATTATGGGTATCAAAAATTCCAAGTGGAACTTGGTTATGAAGCATCATAGTTGTTGAGAAATAAATGTGTATAGTAATTAGGGATTGATTCCTCTTTCTTGATAATTACTTGTGAATTATGTTGGCTCATTTTACTTCTTAGTTAGTTTATCTTTCATCAATAAATTACCAGATTATATGTGTATGAAGATCACAAGAACAAGAGACACAATATGTAGGCGCTCAGCCAGGGAAAAACACCTACAAGAGGAAAAGCTAGTTAAAAGTCTTCCTTCAGTAAATTCAAATCAAGATGAGATACTTCCAAACTTATTAGACCTAGACAAAGACCTCCTCCAATCGCCAAGTAAGCCTTTCTCTTCAATAGATTCTTCTGGTCAAAGTATCCAAGAGACAGCCTCCCAACAATAACTATTGTCTACAATTTCGACCCCTTAGTAGCAGAACTTTGAACCCCAACAACATAATTTGAGACCTGCAGTAGACACATATTTTTAGCCCCAAAAACTGTCCAAAAACTTCATACATGTGAGAGATAGTCAGCCCAAAAACAAAAATTAGTTTTTCCCAACAAAATTCGTCCTTCTCCGGCTACTTTGCTCTATTTTTTCTTCTCTTCCTTGAAGATCGAACTTGATGAGTGAATGTGACAAATGGATCAGACCGCCTCTCTATATATAACCTTTATGTTGGGTTGAATTACCCTAATGTAGGTCGACTTCATGGAGACAAGGCTGACTCGGTGCGGAGGTGACAATTAACCTTTTTAACTTCAAAATAATTCTTTTTACATGATACAATAGCCCAAGAAGGGTCTAATAAAATTTAAAATGACTCAAATGGAGGCTTTGACCTAGAAAATGATGACATTTTATTTAATAAAAAAAATTCCTTTGAAAAGTACAATTATGAAGACCGATACTAGTTACATTCTTTAACACTCCCTCTTAACTATGGAGGTATTCATAATTACATACATATACAAGTACATGGAATATTTAAAAATGTTATGAACTATGAAAAATTCTAGGACACTCAGTGTTTCATACTAGATACCTGGCCATGGTATTCTATCTGGGTGTGACTAAGGGGACTCGAGCTTTATCTAGTCTAGGTACAATTAGGCTTTTAAGCTCTACCACCAACCCAGGAATCTGGGTGCATATCCATGGTCGGAGCTCCATGGCCAATGCCACCCTCCCTCTTCGGGATCTAGAAATCAACACATAGACTGACGAGATGTCCTCCCAAGCATGTATCCATTAGATGCTTCATCTCACTCTATCAACTAAATCTGTAACATAAACCAACCTAAGCATGATTCCAGAGAGTTCAACATTTTTATGGAGAGATTTCCCTCTACAAACACAAAACCAAATCAGTAATAAACTTTTAGATATAAATAAACACAAACCTTTGGGGTCCTCAATCATTTTGATGTTACTTTCATCATCACATTATCCATATACAATTTTAAGAAGCTTTCTTCTTCCTTCATTTCTTCAACGACACCAAATATATCCTCAGATATTCATGTGTGGTACTTTTTGCTACTTCAAGGTATTCAGTGTCATAATATGATCTCCCTTTCAATTGGGGAGATATACCCTTTCTTCTATCCAGGCTCCCTCTCAACTTAGGGAGATCAACCACTTCCTTCTTCTATAACATATGAGAACCTTTCACGACTTCATTATTTCTTATTGTATCAAGGTCATCTGGATCATCACCATTAATATAACTTCCTTCATCATTCTTATTATATAAACATCTTCATCATCTTGAATATTATGTACCTCGAAAATTTTAATAGCAAGTACAACCAAATACAAACTTATAGAAGCATGAAGTTAACTATATCAAGTTACTATAATGGAAGCATCAAATAATTTATACTTTTGACATAAAATACCTAAACCTAGATAGGCTCATAATCAACAAGAGACACATATTTTTATATACTAGACTTCAACTTCTTAGTAGCGTTTTATCATAAACCATAGACTCCATCTACACACATAAAGCCTTAGATATCACCAATTCAATCAAGTAACAATTCAACCATATACATCTAATATTTCAACAATATGATTTTATAATTACATGTTATAATCTACTACGGTTAGTTACAAACCATAGATTTTATCATCAAAGCTAAAACATGTCGATAATCGAAACAACATCCTCATGTCCTAGAATATCAATCTTTATTAGGGTTTTATTACAAACCCTAGATTTAACAATCATGTTAGCATACTCACACACACACACACACACACATATATATATCTAGGATTTCATGATCATGTGCTATCATACAACAATATCTACTAGAGAAACCCAAGACACAAACATTAATACATCAAAATTAGATATACTACTTTTTTTTACCATGCTAGGGTTTCAATACATAACTTATACATTAACAACAAACCCTAAAGAAATAGAGTTTCTATCGTAACAATACCAAAACCCTAAACATTAAAATAATAGGATTTCTAGACTTTATCAACAACCCTAAGAGGAATAGGGTTTTCATATTATAGAAATACCCTTAACATCAAGAGGCTAAGGTTTTATAGTGAAACCTAAAGTTCGGAGTTTCACAAGAATGATCAAAATGATAGCATGACGAGGGTAGATTTAATATAATGATTAATTACCCTAACAAGAATCTTTAAGATTCAAAACTCTATACATAGTGATGTCAGTAATGTAAATAAAATTTTAAAAGATAAATGATGATACCCTTTATGGAAAAAAAAAACTTGTAGTCTAAGACATACCTTGAGTTGTTCTTTAGCAAACCTTATAGGGATTCCTTGAAATCCTCCCTCTGAATTTAGCCATGATCTTTTATACTTGCAATATTTATTGACGAATACTACAAAGAAAAACATGTGATACCAAAAACATGATGTCAATTTTTCAATCAAGGGTTTCTATGTAGCAATGTAGGATGGAACCCTAGGTTTTTTAAGTACAAACCCTAGATATAGAAAAAATCAAATTATATTTTCCTTCAATTAACTCTAGGTTTTTACTCGAGACCCTAGATTATCTACAAACCCTAGAAGATAAGGATTAAGGTTTTTGTATTACCAGTGTTTTTCATATGTCACCTAAGGATTACAGTGTTAGACATTGGAAACTACAAACTCTAGGGTCGTATAACCAATTTAATAAATATACCCTACCTGCATACCTTATTATTAAATATCTTTGTTATAGATACTGTTATAAGAGCCTGCTCTTATGTTGTCTATGTTTTTCTTATTGTATTCTTCATAGTCTCTTTCTTGAATATATATATGTTGCTAGTTTTAGGGGGTATTGTATCTCTTCCTTGTAGACACTTCATTTCTACATCTAGTTAGGTCACAATTGTAGACTTCACACTCCTTCTTTTGTTGCTCTTGTCAAATATAAATTTATTGAGAGAGAGGCCCTCTGATTAGGGATTGATATAGACCTTATAAATAGACCTAGCGATCATTACACAATAGATATATCCTTTGATTTCAATATTCGTCCTGCAAAGTACTTCTAGGATTCATACTCCCAACAAAAAAATTTATCTAGAATTTTGGCCCCCAAATAGCAGAACGTTAACCCCTAGCAACATAATTTCAAACTTGTAGTAGAGATATATTTTTGGCCCCAAAAACTACCTAGAAACTTCGCACGTGTGAGAGATAAATGGCCTAGAAACAGCTTGAATTAGGCCTTCCCAAAAAACTTCGTCTTTCTCCAGTTACTTCGCTCTATTTCTGCTTCTCTTCCTTAAAGATCAAACTTAATGAGTGAATGTGACAAATGGATCAAACTATCTCTCTATATATAGCCTTTCTTCTAGGTCAAATTTTCCTAACATAGGCCGACTTCATTGGGAGAGCACTCACTTGGTGTGGAGTGACAATTAGCCTTTTTGACTTAAAAATAATTTTGTATACATGATACAAAACCCCAAGAAGGGTCTAATAAAAATGACAATGACTCTAATGACTCAAGACAAAACCTAGAAGCCTTCAATAGAGAATTTGACCTAGAAAATGATGACCCAAGCATGAAACCCATGCTTTAATAAGCCATTTTCTTTAATAATAAAATTTATTTTGACAAGTACAATGTGAAGACTGATACTAGTTACATTCTTCAAAATAATGGCCTATACAGATGTATCAAAATATAAATAGAGTACTTGGACATCTCGTCATTAGCAGATTATTTCCATATGTTGTCAAAATCAAGTAAAAATGTATGCTTGAAAAGAAAGGGAATTTCTAACATAGTTATCAACTTAACGATAACATTACCAATTTCTTGTTTTTCATAGGTAGCATCTAGTGGTGATTTTTCTCTCATTTGTAAAAGCAGTTGCTAGTAATATTCCCCCCCCTCACTTTTTTTTTACGTTGGGGGGTGGATATTTTTTGGCATTTTAAATCTTCTTATCTATAAAGTATCATCATTTTTTTTCCAAATATTTTTTTTATGTGTTTTTCAATTTCGTCTGATCTATATTTTATTTTATTTTATTTCGATTTTTGGGTTAAAATTATGAATTAGTTGAAAATATGGCCTTGAGAGCTTGTACCCTAAAAAAAAATTGACTCTAAATCCAAAAGTGAAATTATTTTAATTTTTTAAATAAAGTGATTTTTTTTAATAATTTATAATAAAAATTTGTAATTTAGGTGGTAGGGAGGAGAGGGGTGCTCTATTGCCCCAAGGAGGACAAAGTGTTCAGGTACTCATTGGGTCTTAGACATATGAAAAATAATTATAAATCATAGATATACAGTCTCTACCGGGGAATTTTGTTAGCCAAAGAATATCAAGTGGACACACTTACACTTATGGGAAATTCTCTCATAATCCTATATAATCTGGTCAAAGGTTTCCTCCCATAAGAGACATCTATGGAAAACATCATGAAATGAACTAGGAAAATTGCAGAAGATATCTCATCCAAAGTATATTTCTATTTTATAGGAGACTTCAAATAAAAAACGAATCAGTATGCTCACAAAGGGTGTAAATTGAACATAGGAAAATGAAAGATTAATGGTCAAATAATGAAATTGTGGATGAATTTTATTTAAAAAAAAATCTATTAGTGTAATGTGTTGTAAAGTGTTTTGTTGCTCACATATATTTTCCTTAGTAAAATTATGTATTCTTATTAGAAATGAGAAAACAATTATAATTTTTTTATGAGGTAGCTTTGTAATGTCTGATGTATTTGTTGTGACAGAGGGGTAGAATTACATCACACAAACATTTAAAGAAAATTATAATAGAAATTTTAAATGTTTTTCTCTAAAAATTAAAAAAGAAAAAGAAAAAGAAAAAAACACCCTTCCATTTAAAAAATGTGTAGTCTAATTACTAGTAGACAAAATGGTCATCTATGGGCACTTTTTCTAGTTGTTTAATTTACGAAGTTTGACGAATTTTTTAACATGATAAATCTATTCCTGCATTCAAAAATGCATTTTAAACAACAAGCAACCACAAACTTGCTAAAAATTATATTACCAAATAAAAACCATAAACAACTCACAAAATATACAATAAAATAAAAATAAATAATTAAAACATTATATATATGAAAGTATAAAAAAACAAACAAAACGATGTAAAACCCCAGCTTCGATTCCAGGGAAACCCATGTAGAGCAACAACCACTCCTCTATGTAACGAGCTGTCGTGCTCGGAAGGTGTAGAGGGTGGGAGCGGGGGTTTAGTGGCTGGCATCACCTCACCCTTTTGCATTTTTTGAATTAATATTTTTTAAAAATTTATGGTATAATTATTTTAAATTTCTTATTTAATTCATTTATGTTTTTCCTTTTAATGATTGTGATAGTTATTTATAGTTTTATTATTATTATTATTATTTTAAATTGTGTATTTTTTTATTTGTTATTTATTTAGTTTGTAATTTTTTTATTTTTTATTCTTAAAATTGTGTTTTTATTTTTTTCTTTGAACCTGTATTAAATGTTTAATTTTATGTTTTTCAATTTAAAATTTGATTTTTTAAATAAAAAGGAAAAAAATAAATTTATAAATTTAAAATTTAAGTTAAGTGTATTTTTTGTTTGAAATTATATATTTTTATAAAAATAAAGAAAATTCATGGGGTAGCTTAATTGACAATCATCATGTTATAAAGTTTTTAGGGTTCAAATTTTCATGGGACAAGCTAACAAAAAAATATATTAAAAATAATAAATAAATAAAACTTCAAATTGCACCACTTTCTCATGGAGAAGCTAGTTTTGTGTTTTTATTTGAGATGGTACAGTTCAATTAATTAGTAATTTTAACCTTGAAAATAAAAGTTGTAGTATGTTTGACTTGCAAAAAATATCAGAAGTGCAAAATATGCGAGAGATACCACAAAAAAAACCAAAGTGCGATGATAGAAAATGGAAATATTCTATTAAGATCCGCAAAAATATTGTTCACCTGCCTCTTCAAAGGGGCAACCTCTAGTAGAGCACAACTTTATTACACAACACAAGACAAGACTTCCCTTGCTATCTTTGACTATATATAGTTTCATAAGATTCAAAACCCTAATAGTTATTGTCCCTTGCATAATGCGAGTTAACCACTTTTATTATTATTTATGGCTTGTTTATTCATCATCCTTAACTAAACTAACTAACCATAGTCCCTTTTTTTGAACAACCACTTACAATCATCATTAATGTGGATAATTGTTTACGGACCTTATTTACTAAACTAATTGATCATGGCTCTTATGGGGCCCCTTGGGCCTAGTACATTAATAAAGGGGTTGGGGTCGGACCCTAACACAAGTGGTGCTATCACTAGCACCACTTTTTAATTTGAAATTCACTTTTTTGTTAATTTTTAAGGGTTTTTTTGTAATAATGATATTAATCTTTTGTTGGCTTTTAATGCCATAGTTGAAAAATGTTGTAATTTTGACCCTAAAAAAGGGTGCTACTAGTAGTGCCACTTGGTGATTTAGGGGTTGATTTTCATGTTTTTTATGTGAGGATATGGGCTTCAAGGGATAGAACTCTCATTTTAACGTCGCAAATCTCATTAAGTTGGTAGATTTATTTTTTGTTTATAAATCCATCAAAGTGAAATCATGTAAAGGTAACTCTAACTAGTAGAACAAGGGATAGAGAAAGGATAGCTACCCTTAAGATAACTAGCCAAAGCCTTATGAAAACACGGGTAGTAACGAGTCAAAGAAGGACACTAGAATGTGCTGTGAATTCCATAAAATCCCCTAGCACAACACTCATGAATGTCTTGTGAAGAGATCATTAATGCCATTCTAGGTATAACACCCCAAGGATGACCCTTTTTGTATTGTACATATCATGTTTAGGCTAGTAATATGGGAAGTTTTTTGTGCTATCTATGCCCATGTGTGTGTGTGTGTCTTTTGAGGCCAAAGTTCCTATGTGATTGTAGGAAGGTGAGCCTACATGCTAAAAGGCCAAAGAATACAACTTTATAAATATGTAAGCATACACACATTATAAAATACATCATTGTTGTAGACCAAGTCTTAAAAGAGAGTATGGGGGATATGACTCCATGAGTGGGGAAAGGGGATAAGGGCTAAGTGATGAGGGGGCTTAAGCGCCATAGGGGGGTAAGCCATTATTAAAATATGCATAAATTCAAAAAGTGACATGTTTTTTAATCCTAAGTCCATAAATTGACTTCATGAAGTGTTACTTGTCAAAAAGGATGCATGCACATAAAAAGGGGAATTTTAATGTTGTACCATTCATTTTCCAATAGTTTAATTTCATTAGTATAACCATGAATATTTATTAGACTCTTTGGAGGGGAGAAGAGTGTGAATTGATTATTTTGTTACCCTCCTAATTGTAGGTGGATTTGGGGAATATGGGGATTGTTTTCAATAATGTGAGGCTATTAAGGTACGTGAAGGCTCCTACAGACAATTGGAACTCCTCGAAGCCACAAGGCTTGAGAATCCCTAACCATATTAAGTCCAAAACTATAGAAGTTTTGTGGCATAGCCTAATGGACTACAGTTGCAAATAATGGGTGCACTACCTTAGGTTTTTTAAGCTAATGGGGGACAAGATACTGTCAATTGGAGGTTGGTGGACTCAATTACCTTGGCCTATTTCATTTCTGGTGCAACTAAGGACCATATTTGACTTTAGGTGGCACTTTTTCCTTGTGGAGTCATAACCCCAACTTGGGGGTGATCCACTGCTAAGAGATTATGAGCAACATATTTTATGGTTGGGCGAAAATTCTAAGGTCTATAGACATTTGGCACTTCAAATCTAAGATAAGTGTTTATTATTATGTTTATGCGTTTTTCTATTGTGATCATTTTGTGTAGTTACACATGCACCATATGGCTAACAAATTAATATACATCCATACTGATTTTATGTTCATGTATATTTGTGCATTACATGATAGATGCATTATACATGCATGAAATAAGTCATATGAATTTAATTCAACCAATAATTTTAGAGGTTATCTTACAAGGATGGTAATATGCACTAATGGGAGACTAGGGGTGTTAAAAATTCATATCAAAGCCTAGGTTGCAACCCTTGACTTATATGGGTGAAACATAGAGAGTTAAGTGATAGTTATAGAGTATATCGACAATTTTTTTTCCTTCTCTAGATAAGGTTTCCGAGTTCTTTAGGTTCATTCATCAATAACATGTGATCTCATGGACATGCATATAAATCCTTAATGTTGTAAATTTCTCTAGCAAAAATTAAAATTTTGGTGAAATATTTATTAAAATTTGTGAAATACATTTGGATTGCTTATTTGATCCCTGTATACCCAGTTATTTAACCCATATGTTAATTAAAGGTGCTTATTCAGGATTCCACCACTTATTTATCATAGTTTGGTTTATCAAATTGACACATATATCAACCTATAGTTTTGATTTGGATAGAAATTTCCTTAGGAAAAAAAGAGACGACATCTAGTGGTTTATAGGACTAGGTTCAACACAAGGAACAAGAGTATGGATGATTCTCATAAGTCCCACGACCATGAAGAAGAGATCATAGATATGAGTGTCAATATGGGTAATGTTGATATAAAGTGAAATGGACATGGAAGGGGTAGATGATACCATGAGGAGTCTCAAAATGGAGGTACTTAGTTATAAGGATGATAATGAAAGGTTGATAAAATAACCGTACACCCAAATAATACTTAAATTTTACAAATCATAAATATTTTACAAAGGTATATGAATGAGAGATCTAATTCAAGGTAGGTAAAGGAACATAATTCTCAAGTTAAGAGGGAGGATGCAGAAAGTTCAAATAAGATTGTTGATAGGTATTAGCATCACTAACCAAGACATTCAACAAAGAGGGATTATGTCTCCTTAGAATCTAGGAGTAGTCCAAGCACATCACTAATCAAATAGCAAAAGGAGGAGATATAAACTAGATAACTTTCAAGGAGAGTGTAGGAATATTAAGCCTCTTACCTTTGATGGTTAGCATAATAAGGGTGAGGAACTTGAAACTTTATAAGTTGGATAATCATTTCACAAATGAAAAATAAATGCTCACTTGTAAAAGGTATTGCTTGTGCTTATCTCAATATCCTTCTAGAAATAATTTATTTTTTTATCACCTCTCCTTTGTGGCAGGTTTGTTTGTAAAATATCAAGAGATATATTGGGAACTAAGTCACAATGGGCAAGTAAGAAACTACTTGTAATTTGTCTATCAAATATGGTTATAATATTTTAACATCCATCAACATTCCTTGTTAAAACGATTCATCAGAGTTACAGAAATATTCAAATATGACAAGTGATTTAGATTTGAAATTCCTACCTTGATGAGAAGTCTTTGATACCAAAGTGAGAAAGATTGGTAAAATAACTTTGGTTCTTGGTTTCTCGTAAATGGGATTTTTGTTATAATTTTATGGAGACATTATTAAGGTTTTCCATTACACCAAAACCCACACGCATTAGTAAAATTCCAAACCCTTACCATTACTTTTTGTGGGAAATTAATCCCAAGTTCATATGATTGATTCCCAATGAGGTGAGTGTGAAAGTTACTCCAACACCCCCCCTCAAAAAAAACTCAGGGAATCGAACCTAGGTCAAGGATTTGATATCGTATTGGGGTTTTATGCCACAACAAAACATGTAACAATTAGTAAATTTCCAAACTCTTACCATTAGCTTGAGTGGGAAATTAATGCCAAGTTCCTAGGGTGGTGATTACTCCACATGAACGATTCCCAGTGAGGTGAGTGTGAAAATTACTCCAATATACTTCATGGGTGGTTAGGCACCACCAACATTGACACTTTGATATGAATTGGCTACTTCTATGTAAATGTTTTTTTAATTCTTAGCACTTTTATATGGTTGGTTGTGATGTGGAAATGGTCACTTGTAAGTGCATAATGTAAAAATTCCCAGATCTAGAATCCTACTACAGCAACTGATGAGAAATATTCTACTTGTTAATTACTTGAACAAGTTATTTACTATTTTCTATGGAAAATATTGGAACCCATACACTACATATTTCAAAAAATTAAACTACGAAAACAAGATCTAAGCAAGCATAAATCTTAGACACATGACACCGTTATTTATGGAATAATTTCCCTAGAAAAACTCAATGTGGAGAAACCGATGTAGCAGCAGAGGTTTTATTTATTATGCATTAATTTTGAATATGATTTGGGATTCCTTGCTGGAAATACTCATAGAGAATCTAACTGGCAAAGAGCTAGTGAGATTACCTCACACTGACACTCGAAGCCCAAACTAGCCAAACCCCAAACTAACAAGCCCTCCATTGCCTCTACACAGTCTCTGTGTCACTCTGTGTGGGGACTACTCCATTGTTTCTTACTGGCTCTTCTGTTAGCTGGATTTGACCCTCTAGCCTCTCTAGGTCTCACACTCTGCCTCTCCGTCACTGGATTTGACTGATCCTCAGTTGAATCACAGAAGTCCTCAAGGCTACTGTGTTGGATTTGCGTAGGCTCTACGTAGCTACTATGTTGCCTCTCTATGTATTGATCTATGTCTTCTCAACAGTGTATTCCAGGCTCAATAAAATCTCCAATTGGAAATTATCTCGGCCCCTCTCCGCAAAAATCTTCTCTGTTGATTTTCTCCCTGAGCATTTCTCATTAAATAATTTTGATCTCTATATTTTATCTCTCGATGTATTTTCCAAATGATCCACCAAGTCCTTCTTATAATATTCTCGTTGAGACTTCAATGGCCGAGATTAAATCGTTAATCAACGGCTAAGATTAACTTCACTTGATCTCTAACTTTTCTAGAAGATTCAAACTTTGTTTTAATTAATATCCATTAATTATTGTAATTTCCTAAGTTTAGACTTAGGGTACCATAAAAAATAATTAATTATTTCCATAAAACAAAATCTGAGTGGAATTTTCCAAAATCATTTATGGGCTCTTTGTAATACATATGCCTAAGCCTCCCTGCAAATTTTGAGACTTGGAGCACTTCTGATGCTACAACAAATCAACACATAATTTAATTCGTGACACTTTAATACTATTGTGAAGTGGGATTGGCTATTTGTAGATGTAGAGTCCTTCAATATGTGACACTTTGATATGGTTGTGAGGTGAAACAAACAAGTCTTCAATCAATAACTCTTTGATATGGTTATGAAGTGGGATTGGTTATTTCTAAACACACAACCATTCAATATGTGGCACTTTGATATGGATATGAGGTGGAATTGGTTACTTTTAGAGGCATGACCCTTTAATATATGAGAGGAAAAGACACATGCACCATGATGAATACTTTTATGGGTTGTTAAATGGGTTTCTTACTTGTAGGCGCACAACTTGTTAACATTTAACATTTTTATATGATCGTTGGTGTTATGGGGTAATATTAATTGCTTACAAACACTCATCCATTTAGTTTATGAGGTAGAAATATACATAAACCTTTAGTTTATTTTTATGTACACAACCTTTCAATCCTTAAGAATTTGGTCTAGTTGGTTTTGAGGTGGGAGTGGTTATTTATAGATGCAAAAATTAATTTGCGTCACTTTGATATGGTTGTAAGGTGAGGTTCCTTGTTTGCAGACACACAACCCTTAAATGAATAGCACTTTGATATGTTTATGAGGTGGTATTGGTCACTTTTATATGTACAACCTTTCAAATGTGGCACTTTTATATTGTTGTGATGTGGGCTTGGTCACTTGTATATGGATAAGCCTTTAAAGGGGAAAAGATACAAGAAACTCATTTTGATGGGTTGTTATGTGAGAATGGTTACTTGTAGGTGTACAACCCTTCAATGTTTAGCATTTTGATATGATCATTGATGTTATAAGTCAAGATTAATCACTTGCAAACATTCATCCATTTAGTTTATGAGGTAGAAAAAAACATAAACCATGACTAACACATTGATTTGGTTGTGAGGTGGCATAGGTTCTTTGTAGGCACATAACTCTTCAATCCATGGCACTTTTATATTGCTGAGGTGAGATTGGTGACTTTTAAATGCACATGCCCTTAAATTTTTAAGGGGGGAATATATGTCACCCTTCAATGACAATTTGGTATAGTTGTTGAGAAAAAGGCAATGGAAAATAGATTAAATAATTTGTGACTTAGGTTACAAGTATGAAAATGTGAATTTAATTACAATGTTTTAATGCAATAAAATCATGTGATATAATGTATGAGTGTAAAGTCAAATAAATTTAATGAAAAAAATATAACATCTATGCATGAATTTGATATTTTTATTACATTGTTAAATGTTATAGTGCAACAAAACCATGTGATATAATATATTGTGTAAAAAATTATGCATGGAATTGATATTTTTATTATGTTTCTAAAGGAATATTTCACTAATTTATTGAATGATATAAAATATTTAATAAATACACAAATATTTTTATTTATTAATAAAAATAACATATTTAGCACAACATATGATATCTTTTACAATATACTAAATATTCAAAATAACTGAATGTTGAAAAACTACTCAATCTATACCATATATTATGTTATGTTACCATTAAGTTATTAAAAAAAAGTGTAACAATAATATAAATTATAAAAATTCATTTATGAAGCATATTTTCAATATTCTAGAATCATTTAGGATTTTAGCAAAATCAAAGAAATCTACATATGAATAATGACGCAATAATTATTTGGGTAAAAAAATCAACTCAAAATTGTATTAAACTGTACAATATAATAAATATATAAAACAATCAATTAATAAAATAGGTATACATCTCACTAAGTTTGAATTCCAGGTCTATATCACTTCAATTAATTGTCTTGTCCATATAAAAAATGTGTGTAATAGTAACATAAATTATAAAGATTTCATTTCATCCTGCACATTTTCAATATACTAGAGCCTCTTATAAACTTAACAGAATCAAACAAATCTATACATGAATAAAGACAAAATCATTATTTGGGCAAGGAAATCAACCCTAAATTTTTTTAAATTATACAATATATTAAATATCTAAAACAACCATGTAGTGGGATACGTATGCATCTCACAAAGCTTGAATATCACATTTATTAACTATCTTTTCCATATTAATTAAGCTTGATATATATTGAGTAATTCATTGGCATCGAGGCTTTAAGGAGCCTTAAATGGCATCCCCTTAATCAAAATAGAATATGTTGGTTTGAACATTAAAAGCACTAGAAATCGAAACCCTATGAATACCATCTCCCTGGTGTAAAGGAGAGGAAATCCATACCCAAGCTCTACCAAAAAGTAAACTCAACTATGATGAAACCACGATGAAAATCCTATTAATATTAATATTTTTTAACATGAAAAGGTTTGGTTTTTGTATAAGGTAAAAATTCTAACAGGTTATTTTGTTGTTACAGTGATGAGTCCCCTTAAAACTATCATTAAGGTTGGGGTAAACGAGGTTGAGATCCTTGAATGGTTTTGCATTTATAAAAGGACCTTATGAGAGGCTTTTTATTATTTCTATTTGTTTAGAAAAACCCATTTTTAGGTGGGTAGCACATATGAACCTTACTAATGTAAGAATATATTTGTTGTTAATTCCTTATTGTAATCCCAAGGATTACAAACTAATCAAGTTATTAGTACTGTAGTACTAAACCATATTATACAAGCAATACTATACCAAAACCATACACACATAGAAGGAGGAGAAGAGAAATAATTATATGCCTAGCAAAATGTAGCCTTCATAGATCCTTAAGATAGTCACTTATCTCCAGTTACAATGATAGATTCATATATATTTACATTCTTACATAGATGGAAGGTAGTCACAACCTACCATAACTACCTTAGTTCATTGAATGACTCAACTTCATGGTAAATTATTCATTTTATGCTACCATTCAACTCGTGCTATGATATTTCTAGTCAACTTCTTGGCCTAATCAACTAGTTGATTAACTTGCTGCAATGACTCCCCCAATATCCAAATCTTCTTCCTCCTGAAGAAGGGATAAGATGGAATAGAATTTAAAAGTTAAAAAAAAGAAGTTAACAAGTCATTTTAACCAAGAGATACAAGAGTTCTCAAAATTTATTGATTTGGATACTACTTGTCACGGTAGCATCAGTTATGGTCAATTACTAGTTGACTAAGATGGATTAATGGTGGAGGTGACAATGTTACTTTGTTTAGGATGACTAGTGTTTCATTTGCATCCACTACCTTACAGATCTTATAAATGTTTGGATTGTCTTTTCTCAATCATTATTCAGAAGCATCTATTATGTTGACAACTTTCATCTTCACCAAACAATTCAACTTATCTTGCAAGAAAGAAATCTATATATCTTCTAATTTTTTTTAAAGTCCTAATTTGTATCTAATACATGGTAGTGAGAAATCTACATATTAGAAAATTTCTGAAAATATTCCATTGAAATTTTCCAAAACTAAAGTTTCAATACAACTTCAAAAAAATCACCTTTTTCATAGAGGCTTCCAAGATCTTAACCATCTAAATAGCCAACCCTAAGGTTGATGTGAAATATACTTTTACAAGAGAAAATAATGGACAATACTTCACTCCCTTTCAAACCTAATTAACAACAAAATCTAAGAGAAAAGGTATTAGAAGTATGTCAACAATTCTTAGCCCTCTAGGTCAATCTTATTAATTATAAATTAGATTTGAAATGTAATTTATGATAGTGGTAGATATACTATATCTTATTTAATAATAATGTTAAATCCCTTAACTACATGGATGGTGTGATTAGAGGTGATAGAGGGGGCGTGTGGGTTTCCATCGCTCCCCACGCCCAATAGGCAGGGGGACATGACAACACGGCTCTACCATATTTTATAATCTTGGAGATAGTGATTACTACGCCAGCCTTGGGCAAGATGAAGGGTCATCGAGTGATGGTGAGAGACGACTCAAAGCATGCGAGGGAACAATCATTAGTGTGATTCAAGTCTAGAATTTATGAATGATGGGATGGTCGTACCAGGAGAGAGTTGGAAATATATGGTCTTGATTTCCCTTCGCATGTTAGAAAGAAGGATATGTATGTGGGAGAGGGTAATATACCCAGTAAAAAGTGTAGAGGGGGTGAATTTTTGCACCAAAGAGTATTTTATTTGAGCATAATTTCATTTATAAGTCGTAGAAAGTTCTAATTTGTCAACCATTCTTCTCCATGAATGAATGACTTATCTGCAATGTACACCATACAGTTCACAGTCAAGGGAGAGGGAGTTGAAATGGAAATTTTCAATGTGGTTCAAGAAATTACAACATAACCACCTTTAACTCTCTTCAGGTATTTTCTATTTTGAAACTGCATTTGTTTTTGTTCGATTTTTGTGTAGTTCCCTCTTTTTTCCATTTTTTTAAAGGATTTGTATCATCTTAGTTGAGATATTGAGGAAAACCTCAAACATTAGTGGAATTGTTTCCTAAAATTGGCCTCCTAAGGAAAAATATTAAAATAATAGGAAAATAATAAAATACGATTTATGAATTTTGGAGGGAAAAGAAGAAAACTACTATTTGTTAATGTATTTTTGGCTTATCTCCTTATATATTTACTCAAATTTCAAGTGTACGCACTCGTTGGGTGCATAATTAAATTCTACATCCAATGAGTACCCATTATGCATACTTTTGAGAAGAACCACATCGATGAAAATTGAAGATACATTAAAAAAATGTGTTAAACATGTTCTTTTAATGTATCTTCATTTTTTATCGATTTGGGTCTTATCAAAAGTATGCATAATGTGTACTTATTTGATGCATAATTTAATTCCACATCTAACAGGTGTCTATACTTTAAATTTTAGTAAACCTATTAGCAGATAAGCCAAAAATACAACCAAAATGTAGTTTTTTAAATTTTCCCTCCAAAATAATTACATGTACCTCTTTTTAAATTTAAAGGATTTTGATTGGTTTACATATTATGTACGTGAAAATTTCATGGGAAATTTTAGGCTAAATTTCCTTTAATGTTTCCCCATAGATATTTCTTCAATATTAAGTTGGTAGTGAAGTTGGTCTAGAGCCTTCAAGGATAGAGACTCTGGAATTGCTTTGGTTGATAATGGTAGTAGCAGGCTTGGATGAATCAAGGTTGGATAATAATTTCTTGAGTGATGGATTCTATTTTTTTTTTCCTTCACTAGGTTGATCTTGGTAGTATTACCAAGGACTTGGGGAGATAGAAGTCGATTGGTAGGTTTAAGGACGCAAGTCAGCAAGTTGTATTGAGGGTTACTCCAGGATTTGAATGGTACAATGCTCATTATTATTCGGTGTGGGCTAGATTGAGGCATTGGAAATATTTTCCTAAAGACAGGTGGAGAGGGAGAAAACTGTGATGTTGGTGTCATGATCAAGAATTGAAGTCTAGCTAGCACACTAGATGTTTGAAAAGAAAGGTGGAAACTAGGTATTTGAAGGTAGGTGATGGTTAGAGGTTGGAAGAGATATTAGCTTGTGTTAATTGTTTTATTTCGGGTTCCCCTTTAGCTAGAATAAATCCCTTATTTCAAGTAGTCTTTCATATCTTGTAGGTGAGGGGATGTCTTTCATGTCTTTCAAGTAGTCTTTCATATCTTGTGAAACCTTTATAGTACAAAATCATTCTTACTCCTTAGCACAGCTCCCCGAGGTGCTAATCATAATGTTGAGAGACTAAGGTCGACTAAGGAGAGGGCAACCTTCTATGAGGAGGGAGATCGCAGAGGAAATTACTGATCACAAAATAGAGTGGTAGTATTTTCATGTAGATACAGGGATCAGATCTTGATGCAGGTGCAGGAATAGTTGGACAGAGTTGAAGGGAGGAATAATCTAAAATAATCTCACTTTTAGACCCTGAAGTGTTGGCAAAGTGGACAATTTGGATACAAGATACGAGTAACATGTAAGGTAGAACTAGTTAGTATATAAAGGCAATGGATATGTATTGGTAAATTAAATTCCTCTTGGAGCACACACTAATGGAAAGTCAGGAATCTAGAAGGGAGTTTTTACCAACCTTGGACCATATGCATTGACACATGAAGCATTATGATTACCGACTAAAAAATATGGATTGAAATTTGGAAAGAAATGAGAATCATATTGGCATTCTTCCAGCTGTAGTTAAGCGCTTAATAGAAGCAACATATCCTATAACATTAGTTGGATCATATTCAAAACCTCTTCCCTGACTTTATGAATGATCAAGTTGATGTCTTTATCGTTGTAGTTGACTTTGTGTATGGAAAGATAAGCCAATGTCTGAGGTTATATTTGGTTTATGTTTAGGATTTTACTATTTAGTTGTTTGTGTTTTCCCTTCGAAGGGTACAATTTTGGTTGTGGTATGGTCTCCCAAGCGAGAGACTATAAGGACATATGTAAACTTTTGATGTAATTTCCTAACTTGCAGTTGCTAGAATTCACTTTACACACACAAAAAAAGTTAAATCCCTTAAAAATTTTAGCCTTAAATTATGTCAAATTAGTATGACATCAAAGTTCTAGGAATGATACAGTGAGATATTAGTAGCCATCCAATTGTTCTACCAATTCAGAATAATTCCATATTTTGGAATTTCTACCATAGTTTTTTTAGGTCCTAAACTTCAAATGCATTTTTTTAGCATTTCCCTTGCTTTTTTTGTAGTTGACATGGTGTATGAAATAAAAAATTGTGTTGCCTACCAGATCTATAGAGTATGGATTAAGATTTGTAATAGTCCAAGTAATTTCCTAAAGGTAATTTTTATGCAAAATTTATGCCTTAAAGAAGTTGGCATATCAACTAGACTTCTCAAAGCCTCATTCATTTTTCCACATGATCTCTTAACATTAGGGTTTCTACCCCTTAATTATTCTTCTTTTATGCTAAAAATATAGTCTTAGCATATTGTAATGGCTTCTTACAAATGAGGGTCATTGATAGATTTATCTTCAAATATAAGCTACCACCTTGTTGCTAGTTTATACTGCTTTTCATTTTGAAAACATTTTTCTATTAAATAATATAATTTGGGTTTCACTATATTACAATTCTCTCTACAATATATCTATGTGATTCCATTAAATTTCCACCTTCACTTAATTCTCTACATATTTCAAATTAGTGGTACCGTAGAAATATACTCTTTGTCATTTCTTCATGCATGTCCTTAATGAGGTTGCGGTATAGGGAGTTGCATCTCGAAATATGTAAGCCTAGGGAGGATTACTCTCACTAGCCCAAAAAACTCTATATGGTGGAGGAAAATATAGATAATAGAGAGGAGACAATATGACATTGTTGCTTGGGGAGTCCCTCATGCAACAATGCAATAAAATGACAGATCATTTTTCCCAAATCCTCCAATGAATACCAACAAAGAAAAAGAAACCTTCGACAAGTATTCATTTTGTAGGTGTGATAACCTTCAACGTGTAAATTAATTTTAATATTCTTTTATGTGAAGGCTAAATAGATACAAATGTTTTGGAGAAATAGTGAAATTTATTATAGGGTTATTACTTTTCTAAAACTTTATTAATTGATCGTGAAAAAACCTTTTCTATACTCCTTAGGTCCCTTCAACATGTCAAATATTGGTGGGGTAATTACTACGAGAGACATATTAAATTTGAGTCCACAACATTTAGGATATAATCCATGTGCGAAGACTTTGTTGATTCTCTCAAGGAGGAATAAAACTCTATTGGAAAATATTATGATTAGTGACACTAAATGGAAAAATTATTGCTAGGAGAGACTTGTTTGGGAATATTTTTGAAATTTTAAATATTTGTATTTATAAAGTCTCAACATTTTTTTCCAAATATTTGTTTTTAAAGTGTTTTTCAAAATTTTCTAATTTTTACTTATTTTATCTTAGGTTAGTTTTATGGTTAAAATTATGAATTAGTTAAAAATATAGCCTTGGAAATTGGTATCCTCACAAATAAAAAACATAAAATCGACTCTAAATCCAAAATTGAAATTACTTGAATTATTTCTAAGAAAATAATTATTATTTTTTAATTATTTATAATAAAAGAATGTAAAAAAAAAATATCTGGTAAATAAATTTAAAAATAAAGCATAATGATTTAAAAATTGATTTGTTTGAAAAAACAGTTTCAAAACATAAAATTAAATAACTAAATAAAATTTTACATATATATAAGACCCTTTTTGAGATTAACTTTGATCTATTTTAGAGGGAAAACGATGGAGCTCACATTGAATTCTAAGGTTTAGTCTTGTTGTATCTTTCATCCTTTTGTCATCGGAGATCTAAGGCTCGTGTTTGGTTTCAATGGTGCACCATGTTTTTTATTCTAGCTCTGAGTTTTCTCTTGACATCATCAGAAGGGAAAATAGGTTTCTATCTGGGGTGGAATGGACGTGTTATTGTTGTTGGCTACTAAAGATCACCACAGGCATGAGGTGTCCATGTATGGTAGTAACCTCATGTTATTGGCTAAGTTTTGTCCCCAAAGTAAAGGAATGGAACTTATATAGGGGTCCAAAACCTATTCTTACTATTCAATTATTGTTTCTTTCGATACTTTCATGGTGAGAAAGCCCAACAGGACTATTTATTGACTCCCTTTTATCCTATGTTCCGAAATCCCAAGATTGCTCAGCATTATAGGTTATGAGGCTTGTGGAAGAGATGCTACCTGAGAAGGTATGGAATACATTTTCAGAAAATCTACTCTAGAGAAGGGACATAATACCTTCCAAATTTTCATTAAGAATTTAGGTGGAAAATCCTCACTTTTCTGGATTAGGAATTCAAACTTTTTTAATAATATGAAACAAAGAATAGTGTGTAGATGGGGCATCCATGAAAATCTTCAAAGCCTTCTATATGAAGGGGTGTTTCTTCAAAACTCCTCCCAAATTAAATACTATTGCATTACAAGGAACTTAACCATAGCCTTGAATCTGATGTTGCATGGTGGAGCTCTTAGACCCAGGATATAAATTAGATCATCTTCCTACAAGGATGTGGGGCAAGGAAAAGCTTTTTCCTTTGTAGAAAAGACACAAAAGAACCTAGGGCCCTATTATCACCAAAATGAGGCTGATTGGGCTTCTCAACAGTCAATTCAGTGTAACTGCTTCAATCCACTTAGGGTTGGAAGTTAACCCTTCCAGCCAGAGAGGGACCTCTCAAGAAAATGTATGATATTCAATAAAAATTTCTTAGAACAAATATTTCTAACTCCCAGATGTATTTTGGATGGTTTTTTGCAGGTGAAGGATGTGTGTTAATGGTTACCATTGGGCATGGAGTCAATATGAAACTCAATTACAGAAAAACATCTTTCATGCAAGCTGAGGCATGTGAACTCTTATAAAAAATAACTTGGACAACAAACAAGATGCATAAAGGAAGTTGGAGCATAATTAACTATGAATTCCAAGTGATTATACATGAAGTAAGTTGAATTAACATTGGAAAGATAAATAAGAAAAACACATAAGAGTTCATAAAGAATCTCAGGTCTGAAAAAACCTTTCTACAACTGTCTATTACTGAATAGAAACTATTACAATAGTAGCATGAGTCATAACATCAATCAACCCTCTCTAAATCTGAAATCTCCCTATTTATAGAGTTACACTCCTTTTTCATGAAGCCTGCCACCTAGGCTAGACCCTTGAAACTTCTGAAGATACATAATCCAAAAATGAATTGAGTACATGGAGAGAATAGGAAGATATTTCTATTTAGAATGAGTTTGAAACCTAATAGGACTCTAACACCATTAAATTCATTAAAAAAAATTAAATAACCCATACATGATGATGCTTATCGAATAAAACAAATTTTGATGAGTTGGTAGTGTCAATGTCCAAGTGATGAACTTCCATACTGGAATCTAGTCTCTGTTGCTCGGAATTTTAGGATGTGTTGTTGTGCTTGATGATGTGGAAAAAATGATGAGCTAGTATCCCAATCACCCTCCTTGCTGAGTGGAATTACCAATGGGTGTCTTTAATGATACACTTCAACATATTATAATAACTCATGTGCTCCCAAAAAAACATTAAATGCTAAAAAACATCAAAATTTCCCCTCGTTGCAAAAACAAAGCATTTTAAGGCAAGTTTGTAGCGAAGAGTTTGTAGCATTTTCCATTTGGAAATTTCTACACCCTTTCTGAATTTGCTGCTCATTGGGGGGTCTTCATTAGGAAAAATCAGGTAAATACATTCTTTTAACCACTTCTATTATGATAAATTTTGGAATTTATAGTTCAAACTATTCTTCAGCGAGTTCGTAGCAAAAACTCAACTTTCAGCCTAGAGTATGCTACAAACTTGCTTGACATTTTGAGAATTTGAAATTTTCACTCTTTGCCTCCAAAAACCTGTGCAAAGCTATGTTAAATGAGGATATGGAGAATCCTAAGAAAAAATTGGCTAAAAAAATGTCTTACCCTCTTTCAAGAAGCACTACAGGGTCATCCAGAACTACCATTTTCAAACATTTTTTCTTTAATTCTGTCTGCACCATTTCCATTTGAATTTCTAACTCTTTGACTTGGTTTTGCAGCTTTCTCCTTTCTGCCTACAGCCACATTTTTCTTCTCATGGTATGCTTCATCATCCTATGCATTGTTAGTGTTCTTTTCAACATCTTCCTTGACCTTTTTGCCACTTCATCATGAAAATAAATTTTCTTGCTCAATTCCTTCTTGAACTCTGTGAGCTCCTTCCTTTCTTGTTTAAAATCCTACAACTCCAGTTTGGCTTCTAAAACTTCATCTCTGGCTTCCTTAATTTTTTCTCTAATAAGCTCCACTTCCGACTTCTCTTGGACTTTCTCTTTGCCTTTCTTTGTCTTGATCATTTCTCCTTCAGCTAGGGATAACTCAATGATATCTTCCCTTATGTGTTGCTTCTTATTTTTGTCTCTTTATGCAGCTTATTAGAATTTCCTCCCTTTGAGAGTTGTGATCTAGTGAAAGGTTTTGTAGGCTTAAAGACAAAACCTGAATCCTCTCTGGAAAAATAAAGCTTTGTTGTTGTAAGATCATCTTCTTCATTTTCGTTCCTTTAACCTCTATAGGTTTTACAACAGGGGTTTCTTCAATATAAATGGCCTGCAATATGTCTTCAAGTTTACCTTTCCCCTCTGTTTGACTCCTGCTGATTCTCCTATGAGCCCTTGTATAAATCTTGAGATTGTTGCTGGTATGGGTTTTCTGAGGTGCGACTGTCTCTTGAAACTGTTAAATCTCTACCTCCATTGGCTCTACTTTAGGTTGCACTTCTACCTCAGGTTCAACCTCTACTTCAACTATTGGTTCTTTGATTTTCTTGGGAGTGTTTGTCTTTGACTTGGGTGTCTTACTTGGAGTAAAAACATCTACATCATAGCCACTCAAAAATAGAAAGGTAGCCCAATCCCTATTCAATTTCTTTAATTCTTCCATAACTAACAACCTAATTAAGCCATGGTGAAATATGGATGTGTCACCATTCTCAGTTTTGGCTTGTAATTGTTTATCCATATTTCCTAAAATTATAAACAGAAAGAATGGAAGATCAAGAATTTTTTTACCCATGAAAAGGAGTAAGAGTCTAAAATGATATTGGTAGATCATGTGAAATCCACCTTCACAGGTAAAATATTTTTGGATCACCATAAGCAACTTTGAGTAGTTTTCCTTGAGGCATTTCCTGGGTATGGTTGAGGTCGTATCAACTCCTATGTCCTCATGCTTCAGAAATTCATCACAATTCTGAAGCTTGAATTTGGT
Organism: Pinus albicaulis; assembly: GCA_034641835.2. Lineage (NCBI taxonomy): Eukaryota > Viridiplantae > Streptophyta > Pinopsida > Pinales > Pinaceae > Pinus > Pinus albicaulis. The sequence goes on along the minus strand of CM076574.1, from coordinate 1,241,657,406 downwards.
TTCCTTGAGCCATTCTTCTCCAAACCTCAGAATTTCAGTTTCTTGTGAAATGGTCTCAGGAGAAACAGTGAAACTTAAGATGCCTACCTTTGAAATTGTGCCAAAAAATTTGATAGAAAAATCCTTGGACACCTGTGCATGGTACCCCTATAGTTTTTTGCAAATTTTCGTATGGCCAGCATTTGTGAACGCATGTGCAAATCTTGGGTCATCCATAACGAGCTTCAGGTCCATAGGCTCACGTCTAACTACAAAACCTCCTTTGCTGGGACTTTTATGTGAAGCCATGCCCTCCAATACACCATTGTCCTGCTTCAATTCTTGACACCTGCAAATCTATCTAAGACATCAAGAAAATTATTTGATAGAGGTGGGAGCTAACTAATCGGAATCTGGATTAGGGGCAAAAATTTGCTAAAAATTAAAAGTTCTCGTAATTTCACCAAACTAGAATGACATCGATTGGTCCATCCCTAGGAATCCAACACAACTTGTTTTGTCAAAAACCGAGTTCGAATGAAGAAGTTATAGTTTGTTGATCGTCGTTCAAAATAGGCAAATTTAAAAAAAAAATGCAAAACAGGTACAGTTTGATGACATGGCAGCCCAGTCAGCATGGAGAGAATCTTCTTCAATTTTTTCCCAATGGGATTGTGATAAATGTCACTGCAGGATTCATTAGTTTGGTTTAAGAAGGTGAAATTTTCCCAATGTCCTCCAAGGTTGAATTTGGGTTCATGATGAGTTATTATGTGCTAGAATTAATTTTTTTAATTACTAAGGTTGGTTTAATATATATATATATATATATATATATATATATATATATATATATATAGATATATATATATATATATATATGTATGTATGTATGTATGTATGTATGTATGTATGTATGTATGTATGTATGTATGTATGTATGTATGTATGTATGTATGTATGTATGTATGTATGTATGTATGTATCTATATTATTAATTACAAAACTTATATGTATTACATTCAGCATATATAATAACCATGGTTCGAGGCATTGTTTTTCAAATATGGTTTAAACCATATAATGCAAAGTCTGAAATACATATCAGGTGGCATATTAAATTGTGGAGTGCATATTCCAAAAATGTCAAATGTTTTAGAAGCATATTAATATGAAAAATTATATGGTGGCATTCCGAAGCTATATGGCCAAAATCATGTATCGAGGGGCGAGGTCGGGGTTCGAACCCATGACCTACCCCAAACTATTATCTCTGCCTACTAATAGGCCAAACATTGTTCCTTGTTAAAGCTTGGTGCTCACATTGTATTTGAATGCAATGTGGATTTGATGGCGAAGGAATGGAGGGGGCCAGCCCTCCTCCCACATGACCGCTCCACATAACCTTGACCAAGCGCCACCATAAAACATGCTTAGTGCACATCTTATCCATGTTAAGCACAGATTAAGCCTTAATTAAGTTGTGTTTCAAGTTGACAGGTTTTTAGCAGATCCCTCCATTTTCGAAGGATTGGCCAATTTTGGCAGAGTTAACTCGCACTTCTCCAAATTTAGAGGCAGAATCTGGGGGAAAATTAAATGAGTCTTATATTGAGAAATTTTTTACCAATTTTGTCTAATGAAGAGTTATTCCTAGTAGATTGGCATGCTATGAATCCATTGGAACAACTTGTAGAGGAAGAGGAGAAAATTTATAAAGGTTTTTTTTACCTTGAATACTTTTTAAGTCTAGGGCCACCAGGAAGGAAGGCCATGCCCAGATTAACTGAAGGAAAAATGGAGTGAATGAGCAGTAATTTTTAGATATATTTGATTTTTTGAACACAATGGTATACTTTTCATAGGTGTTGGAGCACATATGAAGGTGCTTGTGTCACTTTGGGGATTAAAAAAGCCCTTGGCCACCAAGATGGGAGGTGAAGCCTAGATCAGCTGTGAACCAATTTCAGAGATTGAATAGTCATTTTTGGGGTATTTGAGTGTTTTGAAGCCAATGGAGCATTTTTCAAATCCATTGGAGCAGTGCAGGTGCTTTTATTCAAACATTTGACTCATAATCACAAGAGGGCCTCTTTATTTAAAGGAGGTCCATGGAGATGTAGCCCAAGAGGGGTGAATTCCATTATCATCCATTATGTTATGTGATTGTTGTGAGTTATATTTCTGCATTTAAATAGTTGTATATGAGTTTTAAGAACTAATTATCTCATAATTTGATCATCAAAAACACATGAAACTACACACATAAATCCCTTCACAAGTGGTTAACATGAGAGGATCCTAATTACACATTTTTAATACTGATGAGGGAGCTAGCATAGTAATAACTACTTTTCCCATATTCAGATTAAGTTGGTATCAGAGAAAACATTTATCTCATATTAGCCAACGTTAGCTAGAAGAGTTAGCTATTGGTTTTTTAATTTGTGCATGGATTATTTAACTGTGAACTTGTACACAGTGAACTTGCAAGTTTATGTGTGAAGAGAAGAAGATCAAAATTGAGAACTGAATTCTCAATTCAAAGCAAATAAGCTTTCTATGCATTGCAGGTGTGATGGAAGCTTCATTAAGCAATGTTTCTAACCCATCTTCCTTAGAAAAATTCTTTGATAAAGAGCTGTTACAGAAGCTTTACATCATGATTGATATGATGCAAGAGAAGTATTAAGATAAGAGGGAGAACATTAAAATTCAAGAGTAGTTGATTACCATGAAGTAGGAGAACCAAGAGCTTCTTGAAAATATGAATGAGATGGAGACGCAACTTCATATTGCAAATGAGAACCTTGAAAAGATGCATGAGATGGAGACTCAACTCCATGATGCCAAGGAAGCCTTAGCCAAGCATGTGCTTAAAAAAGAGGTGTGCAATTCAAGTTTATCTTCAATTTCCTCTAAAAATGAATGTGTAGGTTTTTTTGAAAGACACGCTCGAGGAATAGGATCCAAATTATTCATGAATATGGGCTATTAAGGTAGAGGTTTGGGAAACATGCACAAGGCATAGTTGAGCCAATTGTTGTTGAGGAAATGCCTAAGTATTTGCGTCTTGGTTATGGAAAACATGATGGAAAAATATATAAAGCCAAGGAGGCACATGAAGGTGTTCCAAGAAGGAATTTCATTTCATTTTCATTACCTCAAGCTTGTGAAAATTATGTTCATGAGGAATGCAAAAGCTTTATACCCACTTTGCAAGAAGGTGGTCATAAGCATGCAGCTAATGAGAATGGTGAACAAGAGGATGTTGAAAACTCTAAATTCACTGAATGCATTGGTGGTATTCTGAATAGAGCCACTACTTCATCAAATTCACCTCCTCAACAAGGCGACAAAGCTAAATGTTCAAGGTATAAATCTGATTTTAATCAAGTTGATTTTGATTATGATAAACATGGAAAATTCTTACATAAAATTTGGAGAAACGTTACATGTTCCTTTTGTGGTTTGGATAACCATAATTTTTTGATGTGTTGGAAGAATATAACCATACACAGGAAACTTTTGAAGTAAAGGAGGGAGGAAGCCAAAGGTCCATTGGACAACGAAAACCTTGTTGAAAAGAAGATGCAATTGTTTTGCACTCATTATCATAAGTAAGGTCATATTGTAGACAAGTTTTGGACTTTGTATCCATCAATTCATCCATGAAATTTGAAGAAGGTGGAGAAAGAGAATGGAAAGAATGAAAATAATATTCCATAATTGATGTGGGTCAAGATAATTCACATCATCTTGATTTGAAACTGAAAGAAGCATAATTGAAAAGGTTTAGTGAGAGATGGTTAGATTTTTTATCCAATTAAGAGTTTACATGTCTTTTGATGATTGATGCATTATTTTCCAATTGAATGCATGTTGCATGTTTATGCCAAGAAGGTGATTGAAATTGGAGTATGTTGAATCACTTTACTTCATCAAATTTGTTCATTTCGGTTCTTTAAGTACATGTACATATGAATGGAGTTCTAGTACTTATGATTGTACTTGTGGGAGAGTTGAAGAATTGTATACATGCATGAGAGTTTGTGTGTATGAATAGTGGAATTTTGATGGTTTCATTGTGTTTTAACATGCATGAGTGATTGGCTTGTGTTGTTGATTTCTTTGTTTAACATATATGTTGTCAACTTGAGAGTGTTGATCATTTGGACATGCATGTGTGTCGACATGTATTGATCGATTGTATGTTACATGTATCTCATATCAACTTGGAAGAGTTGATTTTGTCTCCAAAGATGAAAAGGAGCTGTTGACGAAGTGTTTCATGAGATGTAAAATTATTTTTTTGGGGGAAAATGATCGCCAAATTATTACACATTCTTATGCTTGACTTTAGATGCATTCGTTTGAAGAGGCATGTTTTGTCAAATTTTGTTTGGTCGATAAGTTTTGACACCAATATGTAAGAGTACATGGTGATATTCAAATGATGTGAAATATGTTGCTTTGAAGGAGCAAGAGGATATGTTGTCAAGTTATTTTCTTGCATGATGTGTTTTTCAGATACAAACAACAACTATCAATCTGAATATGTTGTGTTTGTGACAAGATGTCAAAACATTTTGCAGCCATTTGTAGACCATTTTATGTGTTGACGCCAAGAAGAGAAGGAGATGGAAAATGCATTCTTCCAGATGTGGAATTTGGAATCGTGGAGGTAAAATAATGGTCCTTTTTTTTCTTATTTTTATTGATGTTGGAACTCATTATTGTAGTTCACTCAGATGGGCTTAATTTGGAAAAGTGGTTTCCAAGGAGAATCTTGCATCGAATGCATGTTTGTGCAAAGGAGGAACAGGATTCTCAGTGGGAAGGCAATCAGGTAGTTTTCCAAGCACCGAGGAATCGATTTGGTTCAAAAAAGTGTTATATCAGTCAGCGAGCAGCCAAAAAAGTGTTGGTGGGTCAACAAAAAAAGGAGAATAGTGGTTGAAGATCCAAGCCATTTGCAAGGCAAGGCATGTCAATGAACCAAAGTGGTCTCATAGAGATTTTTCCAAGTAGAATCAAGATGATAGAACTTGGGAAGCAGAAGATTATTCAGCTCTCATGAGATAACCAACCTTTTTGGGTCCAAAATCATGTCAGTGGGAAGGAGTGACCGGAATCTGGACCAAGGGAAATTTTTTTCTCAAAATTCAAAGTGTTCATAATTTCACCAAACCAAAACGACAACAACTATCCCGTCGCCAGAAATCCAACAAAAATCACTTCGTGGAAAACCAAGTTCGGATGAAGAAGTTATAGGTTGTTGATCATCGTTCAAAATAGGCAAAAAAATTTTAAAAATTTGCAAAACAGGTACAGGCTGATAACACGGTAGCCCACTCAACATGCAAAGAATGTTCTTCAATTTTTTCCCAATGGGACTGTGGCAAGTGTCACTGCACGATTCACCAATTTGGTTTGGGAAGGTGAAATTTTCCCAATGTCCTCCAAGGTTGAATTTGGGTTCATGATGAGTTATTATGTGTTGGAATTAATTTTTTTAATTATTATGGTTGGTTTAACATATATTACAAACCTTATATCTATTACATTCTAAATATATAATAACCATGGTTCGAGGCATTGTTTTTAAACTATGGTTTAAACCATAAAATGCAAAGTGTGCAGTACTGATCTGGTGGAATATTAAACTATGGGATTAATACCATAGTCTGGGGGCGCATATTATTCATTAACCAAAGTTCATAATTATTAAACGGTGGAGTGCATATTCCAAAAATGTCAAAGGTTTTAGGCGCGTATTAATATGTGAAATTATATGGTGGCATTCTGAATTTTTATGGCCAAACACGTGTATTGAGGGATGAGGTCGGGGTTCGACCTCGTGACATACCCCCAACTATTATGTCCGCCTACCAATAGGCCAAAAATTATTCCTTATTAAAGCTTGGACCTCATTTTTTATTTGAATGCAATTCAGATTCGATGGCAGAGGAATGGAGGGGGACAACCCTGCGGGCCAGCCCTCCTCCCACATGACCGCTCCACATAACCTTGACCAAGCACCACCATAAAAAGCGCTTAGTGCACATCTTATGCATGTTAAGAAAGGATTAATCCTTAATTAAACTGCGTGTTAATTTAGTTTGTTTTTAGTAGATCCCTCCATTTTGGGTGGATTGGCCAAGTCTGGTAGAGTTAACTGGAAGTTCTCCAGATTTAGAGGTACAATGTAGGGAAAAATTAAATGAGGCCTAACTTGAGCAATTTCGACCAATTTTGGCTCATGAAGAGTCATTCCTAGCAAATTGGCATGCTCTAAATCCATTTGAACAACTTGTATAGTTAGAGGAGAAATTCTACAGAATTTTGTTTTACCTTGAAGATTAAACAAGCCCATGGCCACCAAGAGGGGAGGTCAAGCCTAGATCAGCTGTGCACCAATTTCAGTTATTGAATAGTGATTTTTGGGGTATTTGAGTGTTTTGAAGCCAATGGATGAGTTTCAAAATCCATTGGACCAATACAGGTGTTTTCAATCAGACATTTGACTCGTAATCCCATGAGGGCCTAACTAGTTAAAGCAGTTCCATGGAGATGTAGCCCAGGAGGGGTGAACTCCATTATCATCCATTGTGTTATGTGATTGTTTTGAGTTATATTTCTACATTTAATTTTTTGTATATGATTTTTTAAAAACTAATTAACTCATAATTTTATGATAAAAAACACATGAAACTACACGCATAAACCCCTTCACAAGTGGTTAACATGAGACGATCCTAATCACACATTTTTAATACTGATGAGGGAGCTAGCATAAAAAAATCTATCTTTCCCATATTCAGATTAATAACCTAAGAAAAAAATTAGACCAGAAACTAAAGTGAATATCATTGGTACAAGATCAAGTAGCTGACAAGGATGAAAGGTAAGTGTTGTTGTTCGAATGAGGTGAGGCTAAATTAGGAAAGAAAGGTGGGAGGGAAAATGAAATGATGGAGATGTGATGATTACCAAGCATGAAATATGAAAAATGATGACTCATAACAGTTATGTACCATGATGACAAACTGACCTCTAACCACTAAAATGATGACAGCATACCGATCCCCTCACCGTTAGTAGAAAAACCCGAGTTCGTAGCAATTTTACTTAGTGGGATGAAAAATTCGCTACGGAACTGTCACGTGAGTACGTAGCTAAAAAAACTTGTTTTACACATAAAAAACTGTAGGCTCGGGTTCCAAGTGTCAAAAAGTGACTCTCTTAACCCATGCATTCAGATTTTTTTGAATTTTACTTTGATAAGACCTTAGTCGCATGAACAATGACCACTTAGACCTTTTACGACTATATACAAAACATGAAATTTAATTAATTTCATGACTTATTTGACCATAACAACCTATACTAACTCAAACAGGAACTCCCAAACCAAACTAATTGTTATTAAGGATAACAGGCCCTATTGTAGAACAACTGATCAAGCACCTTCTATGGAGCTAAACCTCCCCGAGGTAATTATTCACCTTTTTTCTTCTCTTCAATCCAAGGATGTGTTATGTAGATTCAATGGTTTCTGGCCTAAATATGATGTTTTACATCAGTGGGTATTTTATTCCTAGACTCCAAAATGTGATTTCTACTTATGCTCCAAAGGTTTTTTCATTGTTGAATTTGATACTCAAGAAGATCTAGAAAATGTCCTACACGAGCGGCCATAGTTTTGGGGTAGAGTTGGACTCTTTATCACCACTTTTTTTTCATATTTTTATTCCATTAAAATGGTGGCCACAACAATGTTGGTTTGAGTGCGGCTACCAAATCTACCCCTCCCATTATGGCATCATAAGGTTCTAGAGGAAATCGAAAACACACTTGGAAAATTAAAAAAGATGAACCTCGAAAGAATAGAGAAAGGTCTCTTTACCTTTGCTAGAATTTGTAGAGATAGACCTTAGTAAAGGTCTACTTTATCACATTCAATTGATACGTAAAAAAAATCAGTGGAAATAAGAACTATATTATGATAACACGACATTTCGATGACGTACATGCTACCAAATAGGTCATTTGCAGAAAAGATGTCTACAGGCGAAAAATTCTCCCAAAAATAAAAGGGTGAGGCCCAAAAACCAAGAGGATGACATCCCTCAAATCCCCATTTCTCTAAAGAGGAGGCAGAAGAAACCACAAATATCCTTCCAGACCAAGTAAAAGAGGAAGCACATGAGCCATGGGTGTGAAACCACATATTGAGGAGGCACACACAAAAAGTGGGATTGGGGCCACAAAAAGAGCACAATTTTCTGAGAGCTCGGACTCATGCAAAGAACTCCCACCAAAGGAAAAAAGAAGAGAAATAGCAATGGTCCTCATTAAAGATAGTTTAGAGAGATGACTGAAAATTCATAAAAGAAAGGAAAAAAGGAGAACTTAAGTGATTATTATCACACTTAACTTCACATATTCACTCTTGTAATTTATTTTTATAGTTTTTTCTCAAATTACATGAGGCGTATCTATGGTAATGCTTTTCATCATATCTAGTATGTAATTTTGTTCTCTTCCATGATGAATAAAATTACGAATGCTTTTCTCCAGAAAAGATGTGTGTGTGGGGGAACGTGCACACTAAAACCCCAACAAAAGAAAATAAATTAAAATTATAAATAATAATAATAAATAACTTTTGAAATTTTAAAATACACATTTTAAATAATAATAATAAAATTAAAAATAGAAACAAATTTAAAAAATCACAAAATTAAAAACAAAAACAACCCAATAAAATATAATATAAAATAAAAATTACACATTTTCAAGAATATTTGTCAAATAAAAAAAATAAACAACAAAAAACCCTCGTGTTGATCGATCGCTCCTACCCTCCCTAACACCATGGCTAGCTGCATAGAGCAATAGCTACTACTTCTTTATGCAAGGAACTGCAGTGCTTAAAAGTTGCAGAGGTGTGGGAGCAGGGGTTTTAGTGGGTCGACCTCACCCCACGCTTTTTCATTTATTTAATTTTCGTTTTTTCAAAAAATTTAGGTGATTATTTTTTTTAGTTAGTTTTAATTTTTTTTAAATTTTAATTATATTTTTTTAAGTTTTTAAAATCTATGTTATGTGGTTTTTTTATTGATAATTTTTTATGTTAGATCTAAGACTTTTGTGATCCATAATGTAGATGAATGTATTTTCGGATTAATCACATTATTAATTAAATCCGAAAGACATTCATCTATATAATTTTTTATATTAAAATTAAATGAATATTCAAATGACATAACCTTTTGATTTAGATTTTATTTTTGGTTGGGTATCCATAGTTAAGGCTACATGTTCAATTAATTGGTAATTCTAAGTCTATGAAATAAAATTAGTAATATCGTTGGCACCATTTTGTGATTTGGAACTCAATTTTTGTTGATTTTAAAGGTTTTTCCGGGAGTAATGATATTGGGTTTTGTTGGTTTTTAATTCCATGGTTGAGAAATGTTGTAACTTTAACCCTTAAAAAGGGGGGTTCTTGTAGTACCAATTTTTGATTTATGGGTTGATTTTCATGTTTTGTATTGGAAAATATGGGATTTAAGAGATATAGATTTTTCTTTGAGGTTAGAGTTCTCGTTAAGTTGATAATTTATTTTTGTGTCTACAAATACATCACAATGAAATTATGGTAATGGTACTCCTAACTTGTGAATAGGGGATAGAGAAAGAATAACTACCCTTAAGATAATTCATCAAATCCTTAGTAAAATAAAGGCAATACATAACAACTTAAATAAGGACATTGAAAATTGTCGTGAATTACACAAAATATCCTAGCAGAACACTAATGAATGTATCTTGAAGTGGTCATTATTTCCCGAGAATAAATTCTTCGAGCTAGACTCTGGCTCAAACTATAATTTAGAGTGAGATAAGGGAAAGAAGATGATGAATGCAAACCCCACTATTATCATTACTACTACAAAGATATAACTAAAAGGGTTAGACATGCTTAATAAAGTTGAGCACCTCTTCCACTCATAGAAGTGGGAGAAGGGGACTCCACTATACTACATTGTTGATAGTGATAGCCAATAACACTTCAACTTAATAAAAGTTATAATATGTTGAATTTATCGACAATGTCAATAAATTAACTGTAATTAGTGCATGAATGTGAATGGAAATTATACAGAAAAGTAGAAAACAATAAAATAAGCACACACACACACACAAGACACAAGATATGCTCTCTGGGAAACCCTTTCAGGAGAAAACCCAACTGGAAGGTGAGGTCTCTTCACCCTCTTTCTCTGTATGGAAATATGGCTACAGGTACAAAGAAGTAAGGCCTATGGCCCATGGACTGCTAGAATGCATAGCTCATTATGTGCTCTAACTTCTATCTCTCCTTTCTACCTTTTCTTAGCTATGGAAAACAATTATCTCGAAATAATGGAATGCCTCTTCCTCTAAGTGGCTCAGTTATAACATAACCTGATAGCCTACTAGTGGATAATTTTGATTACATCAACTCTTAAATAGAGTTATGATATAGACTCTTCTAGATATTTTTAAATAAAAAACACATGGCTAGCCCCTTTTCCATAAATAATGGGGCTTGATGCAACATCCTCTTGAACTATAGGTGTGAAAATAGGAAGGTCGACTTCTAAGTGGCATAACTTTTGCATATTAACTCAGACTAGTGTGCTTCTTACATCGTTGGAAATATCTATGTGTGTATAATAGCATGCACCCAAAAAATATGTCATTTTGTGCCTCAAAATTCTCTTGGAAGGTTTCAAACCCTATTACGCCAAATTGGGTCCCACCGGTAAAAACGGTCCTGTGAGCTGCTTCCTCCACCTTTTCCACTCCAAATGCATCAATATGGATGGAAAAAAATATAATGATCCAACTCGGATAAATTTTTCCTCCTACATTAATTTTATGATGAGCATAAGAAGGGATAGGATGCTAAATATTGGTTGTTGGAGATAAGGAAGTATCTCCAATCGTAAAATTACTCATCCAAGTTGGGGGACCAAATTTCAACCTATCACTTGAAGGGGAAATAAAATATGTGGTTGGAAAAACCCAAGGAATTTAAACATTTGGATGAGAAGAATATCTTATGGAGGTAGTTCAAGAAGTATTTACAAAACAAATATTTGTAGGAACACTACTATGAAACTAAAATGTACATTTCCTTCAATTCACGTTAGGGATCATGATGATGGAGGAGTATGAAAGGAAATCCATTGAATTATTAAGGTGTGTTGGTTTCATTAAGCATTAAAAGACAAAATTATAAATATTTGTAAGTGGTTTACTATCATTTTATAGTGACAAAATTAAATTTGATGAGCCCAAGACATTGGATGAAACTATGAGGAAGGCAAACTAAATTTATTAATAGAGAAAAATTAAGCCATCCTTCTAGAAAAATTGGGATACCAAGAAGAAGGACAAGGTTTAAAAAGGAAGAAGATATATAAACCCTCATATTTTAGGTGAAATTCTCAAGCAAATAAAAAAACGTGGAGCCTCCACTGTTAGGCTCGGAGAATGCATACTGAAATTTGAAGAGCGAGGCGAGAACAACATCAAACCAACCTTAGCCTCGTAGCTAGCCCTACGAGGACAGGAGAGGGCTCTCTCCGGGTCAAACTCAGCAAAAGGATCTTCAAGGGGCTGAGATGACCGATAAGGACTGCTAATCTTAGGCTAGTAAAGTGATATGGATGAGGTTTTTAATAAATGTTGGGGTTTCTGGGCTGTGTGAGGCAAAGAACAGCTTGAACAGAGAAATGTAATCAAAAACACAGATTATCTCCTGAGGCAAGGTAGGCAGGAAAATTTAACATCAAATTGAGATTAAATGGAATGGCAAGACTGTTGAGGAGCCGACAAGGGCATAGAGGATGAATCCTTGTCGAACAGAAGAAAACATTAAATATGAACAAACTTAAAGGCAGAGCATACCAAATATGAATTCTACCTTAACACTTCATTTTTTCAATTGGAAATGATCATGAAATGACATGAACACATAACAGGCTACATATGAAACAAAAGAGGACACAAATGTTAAATTTCAAGCCACAGGAATCTCAGAAGCCAGCGCTGGGTATTTTAATTAAAATCTCTGTCTAAGACTGTACAAATAAACTCTAATTTTCTCCTACACTAGCTCTCAGAACTCTCCTCTGTACAAAATGATTTTCAATACATTAAATAAATGCTGCTAAGGGAAAAAACAAATCGACCCCAAGACCAGGGATTTGTTTTATTATTATTAATAAATAAACCTAAAAAGAAATAATTAGCGCTCAGAAGATGGAATAACGCTCCTTCTACTCGAATCTGTTGAATCTGATGAAGAGGTGGCATTACAGGTGTCAATCCCATTACTAAAAATAAGCATAGGCAATTGCATCTTGGAATGCCACTTTGCACTGCTCCCGAATGTTCTGGAAATGCGTTGGCCTCTTTCCCGGTTTTAAAGGAGAATTTCCATACTCTAAAAAATTTCAACTCTATGTCAGTTATACGAGCTCTTTGTCTTAAAACAGAATGAACTGCTTGGGTGATAGTATAAGTACACCTCTGGGACGCACAAACTGCACATTGCTAAGGGTGCTGCCAGGTAGAAAAAGAATCCACACAGATAAAGCCTGAGGAATGAAGCGAATGAGCGAAGAAGAATGAAGGCGATTAGAATTGCGCCAATGCCCACAATCCATGAGACCTTCTGAACAAATTCGTTCCACAAGAACACATGTTTTTTTTTTTTATGCCACAACAGAAAACATATCAATAATTTCCTCACGCAATGCTTATTTCCCAATATCAGTACAACCATGACAAAAATCTTCTGAGCAAAGGTTAAAACATGTTTGCAGGCAGCTGAAGACGAATTAAAACGAAACTGGGCGCTCAAATGAAATTTCTGGGTGCTGTTTGTTCTGTGGGTCGCTCCTCTTCTGCGTGGTGCATGACCTCTGCGTGGGTCGCGCAACCCCTGAGTAGAGTCGCGCGACCTCTGCGTGGGTCACGCAGCCCTGCGTGGTTCGCGCGGCCTCTGCGTGGGTCCTTTCTGCCCCGGGTGGGTCACTTCAGATTTGGTGGGTCGCTCGAGCCCCTTGCCACATAGTGCATTTTGCAGGAAGTGTTTGGAGGCCTTCCCGGTGTCCAAATCGGGCGTGTGATAGCTCGTTGGAAAGATATTGGAGTCTAATTTCCAACACAAGTGGAATTAGGCAATTTGGATTTCATTTACCCTGTCAAAAATCAAATCTCCCAACACTATTCAAAATGATCAGAATGAGGCTGCCTCAAGGCAGAGTGCTGTTGCAGTCAACTTTTGAAGGTCTTCCTCAACTCCAAATTGAGCTCATGATAGCTCATTGGAAATTTATTTCTGTCTAGTTATCATTTGACTCATCAAGCAAGTCATTTGGCCAACCATGCTAGGAGAAATTTTGATTTTCCCAAGGTCACTTCAGAGGTGCATTCAATTCTCCTGAGGCAACGGTATTTTTGACATTTCTCTAAAACCATGATACCTGTGTAAAAAGTGAAGGAGGTTTTTCTTCCTTGGGATGTTGTGGACAAAAACCTCTCTCAGTTTTCCAAAATTCATCTTTGATTGCTCTGAAACATCTTTTGAGTGAAACTTACCCCGATGTGTGAAACAAGGAATTTTGTCGAAATGAAGCGAAATGAAGGGGATAAGGGGCTTCTAAATTCTTGGGGAAATTTTTGGAAGTAGGGAGGGATGTTAGGAAGTAGGGGAAAGTGGAATAACAGAGATTGAGTGAGGGGAAGGGGTCCAAAAGGGCGAAACACAGGCCTAGCCTAGAAAATTGCCAAGTTGTGGCTAGAAACTAGGGTTTGTGCAAAAATGAGGAATTTGGGGGATCTCAGTGATGGGAAGTGTTTAATTAGGTGAATTAATGATAGGGGAAGGTGTATGAACATCGGGATACAAGTTTTTCGATGATTTGACCATCCAAGAGAAATTACCTCCAAAACCCTAGGAGAGGGAAATGGACCTTACCTAGGCACAACTGAAGCATGAACGAGGTGTAAAATGACTCTTTGGAACCTGACATGATGATGAAAACCCTCTGAACGATGGTACACTCAGCTGAATGGTGACATGGACCGACATTTGGACAAATTTGGAAGGAGTGAAAACAAACCCTAGACCTAATGCCTAGTGACCAAATTTTGCTTGAAGACTCATTGAAATGACAAAATTTGACCTTGACACTTTAAAATCACTTTGAAAGAGCATGTTTGATCACTGAAGGAAGGCTGCAAAGGCTGAATCTAACATTGGCTCCAATGGGGATGGTAGCTCCATCTCCGTGGAGGTGCCAAGAACCGTAGAACTTTGGGAGAGCAGACCAGTGCTTCCATCCATTGGGCCATGGAATCAAAAACTCAAACTGAAATGCATGACTGAAAACTGATGAATTGACGACACAAATTGACTCTCACTCAACTAAAAACTGACTCGATACTTAAACACAACCGACAAACTGGAAAAGATGCTCAAAGTAGAGCTTATTCAATACAACCTACTCTAATTGTACTTTACACCACCCGATCAACTGTAATGGAACAGCCAATGCAACCATGTAAGCATGCTGGTTGTTGTTTGATTTCTTCCCACATGCTTACTGATGCACAGGAAAAGGAAAGAATCGAAAGGAAACTCCCATGGAAAATTTGAACCAAGTGAACTGCTGATAAACTTGCAAAGCATAAATTGACTGGATGACTGCAAGAATATTGCGAATGGATCTTCATAAACATAGCTCTGGTCCAGATAATATCCATACCTTGATCTTAAACTTTTCCACACATCTGCGGTGCTTTTCTTTGGTGATTGCAGCAAGCTGTCAAAAGGATCCTGAAATTCATGAAAAATGAAACTTTGTTGCTGATTCCAGACTGAACAAAAGCCTCCTTTATCAATCTCCTCATATGAATGGAAATCTTGACATGTGCTATGCAATGAACAATCTGTTAAACAAGACAATGAAGGTGACCTTTAAACAAGATTATCATCAAGATTCTTTTCGGGCACATGGTTAGCTAATGAAGCAGAATTTTTATAACAAACATCATCTAACACACGAGCAATGGGATCATCAAAAATTTGAGAAGAGTGCTGTAATGTATCCATTGAAACTGTATGACCTCCTTCTGGCTGTTCATCTTTTCCTTGAGATATATTATGAAGATTCTTCCTTATAAACTGAAATGCTTCAAAACAAAAGGGTATAGAATCTTCCTGCATCATCAAATCATATATTTCATCTTCCACAACTTCATCTGTAATCTGACCTTCAATTGTATTAGATGGCTGCAAATATGATGTTACAAGCTGCTCATTTGAAGATTTACCATGCAATTTTTCTCTCAAAAACTGAAATGATTCAAAACAAAGTGGTACGGAGTCACCTTGAATCATTAAATCATGTGTGCCCACTTCCAAGTCTTCCGCTGCAACTTGACAATCAATAACTTTCGAGGGCTGAAAATCGGAATATGAGAAGTTTTCGCTGCCCTCAAGACGATCCAGATCAAGACTTGTTGACGTTTGATTTCTGATTGCATGGAAGTTATCTCTAATGAACTGAAACGAATCAAAACACAAAGGCAAAGATCCTTCACTTACATCAAAAATTTCTGCACTTTCCTCATCATTGCCACAGCTGATATGCATCGGTTGATCACTGTACTTGAGCTGCTGAAAGTGAACTTCCTCCTCGCACAAGCTAGCTGCTGATTTGTCTGCAAGATTAGATTCTTTTTGGAGAACATAATCATCATCATACTGATCAAACTGAGGCAATTCATCATCAAACATACACATCATATCAACAACTCTCTCTTCTTCACAATGACCTATAAAACAATCACTATGACTACTGGGATCAGAAACAAAATGTTTTGGGTCAGCAACTTGTTCTTGAATGTCATTTTCATTTTTTGCAGTCATTTTCCACACCATCTCTTCTACTGTGTTTACGAAAAGATCAAGATTTTCCTCTGAAAGTGTCAGCTGCTCTGAAACATTCTTCTTTTCTTCTTCCTTCAACCTTGCCCTCAAGATCAGCAAATGAGCCTCTACATTCACTGCCTTGTTCTACATCTCGTGAAGTGTTGCAATATTCTTTTCTCTCAGCTGAAACTCCATTTCAGGATCAAAGGCACCCGGGTAGTGCAAGAGAGCAGATCTAGGAGAAGGTCTTATATCAACTGGCATCGAATAATAAACTTGGTTAAATCTGGCAGAAAACTGTTGTACTGTCTCCCCTGGCAATCTTTTCAGCTGGTTATACTCCTCTATAATCAACAAAAAGTTCTGTCCGATCATCCACCTATCAAGGAAAACTTTGACAAACTGCTGGAAATCTGTGATGCTCGCATCAGGCAGGGCTTTAAACCAACTCTTCACTTGGCCTTGCAAAGAAAGAGCAAAAAGCCTAATACTAACATCTTCATCATCAACTTCAAAAAGATCTAGAAAAGTCTCAACATTATGCACATGTTGCTCAGCATTGACATTGTTACATTCACCATCAAATCTCGGTAGATATAGGTCATAATTTGCAGGAAAAGTATGAAGAACAGAAGGCAAAACAAGAGGTTTATACCGATCTGGAATTTTACAAGGTGTAGGGGCATGTACAAGTGCTGTGGGATCAACTTGATTTTCTTGCTCATCACTCTGTAGAGATTCATCATAAGATGTGGGAAAAGTGAGGAGGCCAGGATCAAAGGGAAACTCAACATTTACACTCTTTGAATAAGTCGAGTGAAGATTTTGATGACCTTTCTCATACAACAAACTTTGAAAAACTTTCAGGATAGCTTCAAGACCAGCAAAGAAGTAATTTACAAGAAAGCAGATTAGATCCTGAATACCATTCCACTTTAGATACCTGAACTTTGTGTAAGATCCTTCCATTTTCTCAGAGAAAGAGTTAGTCCTCGAGACTTTGAATTGGAGTCACCAGGTGAATGATTTCAGCCTTCTTATGTCTGATCGTTGTCCACCATCAACCATCAGATCTGAACTCGATACATGTACTGGGGAAATTTACAAGTTAAATGCTACGATTACAAGTTAAACCGGAGATCGACTGAAGCAGCGTTTATCTACTTCGCTGATGCATAGCAACAGCGTTTCGAAGGCTACCTGGCGTGACTTCAGACTCCGTCTATAACAAGAAAACGTTTTGAGTTTCTCCCCAGTATGGTCGCCACTATGTTAGCGCTCGATTCTGCCACAGGCTGAAAGAGGCGAGGCTCGAGGCAACATCAAACCAACCTTAGCCTCGTAGCTAGCCCTACGAGGACAGGAGAGGGCTCTCTCCGGGTCAAACTCAGCAAAAGGATCTTCAAGGGGCTGAGATGACCGATAAGGAATGCTAATCTTAGGCTAGTAAAGTGATATGGATGAGGTTTTAATAAATGTTGGGGTTTCTGGGCTGTGTGAGGCAAAGACAGCTTAAACAGAGAAATATAATAAAAACACAGATTGTCTTTTGAGGCAAGGTAGGCAAGAAAATTTAACATCAATTTGAGATTAAATGAAATGGCAAGACTGCTGAGGAGCCGACAAGGGCATAGAGGATGAATCCTTGTCGAACAGAAGAAAACATTAAATATGAACAAACTTAAAGGCAGAGCATACCAAATATGAATTCTACCTTAACACTTCATTTGTTCAATTGGAAATGATTATGAAATGACATGAACACATAACAGGCTACATATGAAACAAAAGAGGACACAAATGTTAAATCTCATACCACAGGAATCTCAGAAGCCAGCGCTGGGTATTTTCATTAAAATCTCTGTCTAAGACTGTACAAATAAACTCTAATTTTCCTCCACTAGCTCTCAGAACTCTCCCCCTTTTTACAAATGAATTTCAATACATTAAATAAATGCTGCTAAGGGAAAAAACAAATCGACCCCAAGACCAGAGATTTGTTTTATTATTATTAATAAATAAACCTAAAAAGAAATAATTAGCGCTCAGAAGATGGAATAGCGCTCCTTCTACTCGAATCTGTTGAATCTGATGAAGAGGTGGCATTACAAGTGTCAATCCCATTACTAAAAATAAGCATAGGCAATTGCATCTTGGAATGCCACTTTGCACTGCTCCCGAATGTTCTGGAAATGCGTTGGCCTCTTTCCCGGTTTTAAAGGAGAATTTCCATACTCTAAAAAATTTCAACTCTATGTCAGTTATACGAGCTCTTTGTCTTAAAACAGAATGAACTGCTTGGGTGATAATATAAGTACACCTCTGGGACGCAAAAACTGCACATTGATAAGGGTGCTGCCAGGTAGAAAAAGAATCCACACAGATAAAGCCTGAGGAATGAAGCGAATGGGCGAAGAGGAATGAAGGCGATTAGAATTGCGCCAATGCCCACAATCCATGAGACCTTCTGAACAAATTCGTTCCACAAATCGAACACATGTTTTTTTTTATGCCACAACAGAAAACATATCAATAATTTCCTCACGCAATGCTTATTTCCCAATATCAATACAACCATGACAAAAATCTTAAGAGCAAAGAGTTAAAACATGTTTGCGGCGGTGAGGCAATTAAAAGCAATTTGGGCGCTCAAATGAAATTTAGGTCTTTGTTGTTACGTGGGTCGCTCCTCTTACTGCGTGGGTTGCGCAGCCCTGCGTGGGTCGCCTCTCCCTCAACGTGGGTTGCGCAGCCCTGCGTGGGTCGCGGCCCTGCGTGGGGTCGCTCGGGCCCCGGGTGGGTGGCTGGCGGGCCTGCCACATAGTGCATTTAGGGAAGTGTTTCAAGGCCTTTCCGATTGTCAAAATCGGGGCGTGTGATAGCTCGTTGGAAATATATTAGAGTCTAATTTCCAAATCAAGTGGAATTATGAAATTTGGATTTCATTTACCCTGTCAAAAATCAAATCTCCCAACACTAGTCAAAATGAGCAGAATGAGGCTGCCTCAAGGCAGAGCGCTGTTGCAGTCAACTTTTGAAGGTCTTCCTCAACTCCAAATTGAGCTCATGATAGCTCATTGGAAAGGTATTTCTGTCTAGTTATCATTTAAATCATCAAACAAGTCATTTGGCCAACCATGCTAGGAGAAATCTTGATTTTCCCAAGGTCACTTCAGAGGTGCATTCAATTCTCTTGAGGCAACGGTATTTTTGACATTTCTCTAAAACCATGATACCTGTGTAAAACGTGAAGGAGGTTTTTCTTCCTTGGGATGTTGTGGACAAAAACCTCTCTCAGTTTTCCAAAATTCATCTTTTATTTCTCTGAAACATCTTTTGAGTGAAACTTACCCCGATGTGTGAAACAAGGAATTTTGTCGAAATGAAGCGAAATGAAGGGGATAAAGGGCTTCTAAATTCTTGGGGAAATTTTGGGAAGTAGGGAGGGATGTTAGGAAGCAGGGGAAAGTGGAATCACAGAGATTGAGTGAGGGGAAGGGGTCCAAAAGGGCGAAACACAGGCCTAGCCTAGAAAATTGCCAAGTTTTGGCTAGAAGCTAGGGTTTGTGCAAAAATGAGGAATTTCGGGGATCTCAGTGATGGGAAGTGTTTAATTAGGTGAATTAATGATAGGGGAAGGTGTATGAACATCAGGATACAATTTTTTCGATGATTTGACCATCCAAGAGAAATTACCTCCAAAACCCTAGGAGAGGGAAATGGACCTTACCAAGGCACAACTGAAGCATGAACAATGTGTAAAATGACCCAATGGAACTTGACATGATGATGGAAACCCCCTGAATGATGATACACTCAGCTGAATGGTGACATGGACTGACACTTGGACAAATTTGAAAAGAGTGAAGACCAACCCTAGACCTAATGCCTAGTGATCAAATTTTGCTTGAAGACTCTTTGAAATGACAAAATTTGACCTTGACACTTTAAAATCACTTTGAAAGAGCATGTTTGATCACTGGAGGAAGGCTGCAAAGACTGACTCTATCAATAAAAAAACGTAGACCTCCCAAACTGACCCAAGAAGAGTTAATTCCTTAAGAAAAAGGCCAAGATCTCATCTGATTCGGAGTTGATGTTGGGATGGAAAATACATGTAGATAGATCTCCCTCACAAAGGAGACAAAGTGAGTAATTTAAACCATCTTCAGGGATTTAATACAATGGAGGAAATGGGAAAAATAATCCCAAAATTTATTCAACTTTGGACAACTGACAATTTCATCACCACACTCACATGATTGAAGTTGAAGGTAAGATTAAAAATCAGCCCATATACATTTTAATTGATTCTAGAGATATTCATAGTTATATTGATCATAAAATTGTTAAAATATGTCATTTGAAGAAAACAAAGCATGGTAGGAGTTGGTTGTTTGAGCTAGATATAGGGCCTAAGAGAAGGATACTCAAATTCACAAATAAATCTCAAATTGACATGAATGATTTGAGTATATTTTTTTTTGTATTTAAACATTATACCTTTTGATTCATATGGTTTACTAATTGTTATGGATTTGTTGGAAAAACACCTTGTTGTCCTAGAATACTATAATAAGTCCTTTTCTTACCTTGATAAACAAGGGAAGAAAGTAAATTGTATGGAATTCCAGGGCTAGCTTCTATTGGGAAAATATTAACCGTGTAACTGAAGAAGAATTTTTAAATAAGGTGTCAAATTTATGTAGCTCACATGGAAGTGATAATCAAGGACAAGGTAAAAGAATTGAATATTATCTGGTACTTAGAAAATTGAATATGTATTTTCTAAAATAAAAATTTTACCACCTAAAAGGGATACTGAATTTTCCATATATTTGGTCCCTGGAGATACCCTAGTTTCCAAGACACCATACAAGATTAGTGCACTTATGCTTAAGGAATTCCAAATGCAACTAGGAGAAATTTTGAAGAAGGATTACATATGTGCAAGTGTGTCACCTTGGGGTGTTGTAGTACTTTTTGGTAAAAATAAATATGGGACACTAAGGTTGTGCATAGCCTTCAGGTAGTTGAACAAAGTGATAATGAAGAACAAGTATGATTTTCCAAGGATAGATGACTTCTTTTGTTAATTGAGTGGAGATACAGCGTTTTCCAAGATTTATTTCAGGTCAGGGTACAATTAGATGAGAAGTAAGGAGGATAAATTTAGCAATACAACATTTAGAACTAAATATGGATGTTGTAAGTTTGAGGTGTTGTCATTTAGGCAATCCAATGCACTAGGTTCCTTTATGTCCCTTATGAATGGATTGTTTTTGAATTATTTGGGAAATTTTGTCATTGTCGTTTTGGATGACATCCTTTTGTATTCAAATTTAAGGCAGAGCATGAGCAACACTTTATGATGGTATTGCAAGTGTTGAGGGATCATCAAGTTTATTCCAATATGAGAAAATTTCATTTTATAAAAATCAAATTTATTTCGGTCATATCATCTTAGAGGAAGGAGACGTTGTTGACCTAGAGAAAATTAAAGAAAGTAGACATGGCCAACACCTAAAAATGTGATAGAGGTAAAATCCTTAATAGGATTAGTAGTGTACCATAGGAGACGTTTTAAGGGGTTCCCAAAAATAGCATATGCTATCACTTATTTACAAAAGAAGGGTGTGAAATTTTAGTTTTCTCGTAAACATGAACAAGCATTTCAAATTTTGAAAATTCTATTAACAGTTGCACCAATATTAACGATAGTTGATCCAAATTAATATTTTATTGTATTTGTTGATGCATGTAAGGAAGGACTTTGAGGAGTCCTCATGAAAAATGGGCATGCAATGTGTTATGGGCCAAGAAATTTGAAGGAGCATGAGAGGAATTATCCTTCTCATGATTTGGAGTTTATAGTTTTCATTCATGACTTGAAATGTGGAGGCATTACCTCATGGGAAAAAGTTTCAAATTGAGAACATACTATAGTGGTCTAAAGAATTTGTTTTGACAACAACTTTGAATGCCAGAAAAATTAGATGGCTGAAATTTTTGGCTAATTGTGATTTAGAAATCAAGAAATAAAATGAAAGGAAAATAATGTGGTTTATGCACTAAAAATAAGGGTGCATAAAATGCATGCTATAGCCATAAATATATGAAAATATTATTTAAAAATGAAAATTTTCAAGGCTAAAATCTCAAATTAAAAATACATGACTTTCTTTTTTTACAGAAAGGTAATTTGTAGCCAAATTATATGAATTATGAGTTGAAATAGGATGAAATCCTCCTGTACAATGGAAAAAAATTGTGTTAGATTTTTGGTGGCTAAAATTTATAGTGTTGAGTGAGATGGATAAGGTACCTAATGTTGGACACCCGATATTGTCCTAGTAAATAATTTTAGCTGTAAAAAGACAATATTTTTGGCTATGTATGAAAAATAAAGCGGCCAATTACATATCCACATGTTTGGAATGCCAAAACCTAAAGGTTGGGCATAGGAATATAGTGGTATTGATACAACTAGTATCTATTCTTGTGTGCAAGTGGGAAATTGTTGCAATATATTTTATTACAAATTTACCCAAGGTTGTGAGATAGCATGATTCCATAATGGTAGTGGTGGAGAATAACCTCTCTAAGGGTGCCCGTTTTATTCCATTGAAGTCAAAACATAAGGTAGAAAATATTTCTAATATATATATGAAAGAAATATGTTATATGGAGTGTCTAAGGAAATTATTTCAAACAAGGATCCTAAGTTTACACCAAAGTTTTGGAAGGGTTTCTTAAGGATATTTAGTACCAATTTGAACTCTAGTATAGCCTATCACCTAAATTTAAGTGGAAAAATAGAGAGATATAATCAAGTGATTTAAGATATATTGAGGATGTATGCAATGGAAAAATCATCAAATGGGAAATTTTTTTTCACTTAATAGAGTTTTCATATAATAGTGATTATCAAGAATCTTTAAAGATGATCCCATTTGAGGCCTTGTATGGTAATAAATGAAACACAACTATGATTTGGTAAATATCAAAGGACATGACCATTGTTGGGGCATATGTTCATAGGGAAATGGAAGAGAAACTCATGAAAACTAAGGAAAACTTGAAGGTTTCCTCGGATAGGTAAAAATAAAAATGCAGACCATGTTTTCCTAAAAGTAAACTATAGGAAAAGTTCATTCAAATTGGGAAGATGCTCAATGTTGGAAACTATTGTTTGTGAACCATTCAAGGTCCTGGATAGGATTTTCCCAGTTGCATATAGAATTCAATTTCCAAATCCATTCATATTCATAATGTGTTTCATATTTAATTACTTGAAAAGTATATTCATAATGTTAATAATGTAATTAATTTGGATATGGTTTAGGAGGAGATTGAGGGATACTGCTAGATTTAAGAAATGGATATTATGGATTGGATGGTTAAGGTACTCTAGAATCAATCTTTCATCTTGGTAAAGGTGCAATGGATGCATTTTGGTATTGGCGATGCTACATGGGAGCATGAAGATTCCATGAGGGAGGAGTACCCTCATAATTTTGAATAGTTTTTATTTTATATGTGTATACAATTCACCACGGATAGTGCATAAATAAAGCGAGTGGAATGTAACATGCCCAGGATGAACTTTGTGTATATTGTACATATCATGTTTAGGTCGGTGATTCGAGAAGTGTTTTGGGGCTTTCATGCCCATGTACACACACACACATATGCTGAGGCTAAAATTCCTATGTGATTTTCGGCTAGTGAGCTTGTGTGCTTAAAGGACTAAAACCCCATCATTGTAAATCACAAACATATGTTAAATATGTAATCACACACATATTAATAAAACACATCATTGTTGCAGGCCAAGTCACACAAGGGAGTATAAGGGATAAGACTCCATGAGTGGGGAAAGGGGATAAGGAATAAATGATGAGAGGGTTTAATCCTAGGGCCTTAAGGGAAAAATAATGAGGGGGATTAATCCTAGGGAGTGTTGATATATTTTCCTGTCAAGGAAAAGAGTCAACCTCCTATAGAATTATCAAGTTTTCCTCTTTGTTTTTATAAATGTGGTACTCTTATTTTAATATGTGGAAGTTTATTATTATGTTACTAGATGAATGTAGTGAGTGAGTGTTAAATAACAAACCTCCATAAATCTTCCAACAAACTTCTCATATAGAATATCTAGTAATTAAGCATGTAAGAAATGAATATGAAAATATTTTTTTTATGTATTGGGTTCTGCCGTTAATAAGTATTTTTCCTTCCTATTTAAAATTTTGTAAATCTAGAATAAATAATGACTTTGCAATATTAAATAAGAATAAAAAATATGGAAAAATATACAAATAAATTTAAATAACTACATATGTTGCAATAAAATGATTTTGTAAAGTTTCAATTGCACATGAATCAAAATATACATCACCATATAGACTCATCCCTACAACATGAAATTCAACTAGCTCTTTGTGGGAGAAATTGACAATAATAATATGACAATTTTAACATTTCCTAAAGACTAAAAAAACTCCTAAATGACAAGTAGATAAACTGTAATTAAATTTCATTTTCTTTGTTAAAAGTAGGGATATTTCTCCCTTGGACTTGAAATACAATATGAAGTTCTTGGAAGAGATAAGACATAATTTTACCTATAATTTTTGGTATATGAGCACACATGGAAAAATATAATGGAAAGATAGATGTAGAAGAAAATATGAGAGGGAAATTTGAGCAGGCTTATTCAAAAAATCCTTTGGAACGATAGCCCCATCTTCAGAAAAAACCTCGAGAAATAACAATGCCCTTTCTTAATTTGATGTTATCCCTTCATAACCTTATTTTCATATTTTAATTACTTGAAAATTAAATTTTCTTGTTTGTAGTAACTGAATAAAGATACATTTTGAAAATAATAATTTAGGAATTCATCCTCCAACGTGGGTCCAACTTTAGATATGTCAAATTTATTTTTTTATAAATCATATTCAAAAACTAAATTGCTGAAAGTCCCAAAATTATTCATGAATATTACTTTAATTTCTAATATGATATATATAATTTTATCCCTCGAAACCACTCGCATTGTGTTCTTCATGCTTCTAGCTTTCTAGTGAGTTGTTGTTTTCCTAAATGGAACAGCAAGAACTCAAGTGATGGACTCTAGAATTTCATGACAACCATCATTGATATGCTTGAAGTAACTAAAAAATTGATGATATATTTCACATGAATCTAAGCCTTTTGATTTATAAATATGCCCTACTCGTCCCACATGCATTATGGGACGAAAATTGTAATGATTTATAAACAAATTCCCTCCTTAGAGTATTTGTACAAACCCTTGCATAAGTTCAACATTTTGTATCTTTTGGTTACTATCTCATTGCCTAGTCATTGTGCTCTTAGTGTAAGAAATATTTTTCAAGTGTGTGGAGGAATATGGAGGTTAAGTGATGTGCGAGGGAATATGAAGTGTGTAACACTAATTGTGAAAATATAAAATAAATAAATGACATGAATAATGGAAATAATGATAAAAAATGAAGTAATGGAGATATGTGGGGAAAATAGTGATATATTTTGCATATTACCTTTTTCTTTGATTCTATAAAATGTTAGATGAAGTTGAAATATATCGATATCCAATGAGAAGACGAAAATGGAAATTTATGTATTTATGTTATTTTTTTCTTCTCTTTATTCAAAAGAGAAACCATATTTGTTGAATTTCCTGAAGAATATTTGCAACATTAAAATTTATTAAAATCTTATGTTTTTTAGAATCACTCTATTTGATGTATGACATGAAAACACATCAATCAAGGGCTAATCAATTATTAAAATATGGCTAAAATAAAAAATGACATGTTTTTACCCTAACTCCATAAAATTACTTCATGAAGTGCAACTTATCAAAGAGGGCACATGCACATAAAGGGGTGAACTTAATGTAGTACCAATTATTTTACAAACATTCTAGTCCATCAATCTGACCATGACTAGCCACTAAACTACCAAAAGAAGATAAGGGGGTGGCCTTCTGATTTTGTTACCCTATGAATCCTAGGTGGATTTGGGAGGGGAAAGTGTGGGTATGGGGATAGGATTCCCTAGTGTGAGGCTAAATAAGGTACCTAGAGACTCCTAAAGCTAGTTGGAACTCCTACAAATGGTAGGGATTCAAGGATCCCTATCTATTGTTATTTGGGGACCTTGGAAGGGTATAGGCACAACCTAATGGGCTACAAGTTAAGAGAAGAAGGTCAACTACCTTGGGTTGTGTAAGATAATGAGACATGAGAGACTATTGGTTAGAGGTTGCTAGAGTCAAGTACCTTGTTTTATTACCTTATTGGTGTAATTGTGGACCATAGATGGTTTTAGGTACCCTTTTACCATGATGGATTCATAACACCAACTCGGGAGTGACCTACTATGAGAAGCATGGTTTATGGTTGGGTGAAATATATGAGGTCTTCAAATAATTAGACCTTCAAATCTAATATTAGTTTTTATTATTGTGTTTATGTGTTTTCCTGTTGTGATTATTTTATGTATTTAAACGTGTTGCATATGATTAAAAATTTAATATATGTTAATCATGATTTTATATTCATCTACATATGTGTCTTCCATCATAGAGTGCATTATAAATGCATGACATAATCTATGTGAAATTAATTCATGGGAAAATTTAAGAGACCATATTATAGCGATGGTAATGTGCCCCAGTGGGAGCTTGGGGTTGTTAAAAAAACCACCTCTATATTCCTACAAGAAAGAGTAAGAAGATTGCCTTGGAGGCACATTATAGTCAAGTGGTAGGGAAATTTGGCATGGAGAATGTTGTAACTCTGGAGACAGTTATTTGTTGCAAGTGAACTAGTTCTCGAGACAATTAAAAAAACTAATAAATATTTTAAAACATGAGGTCGAAGGGAAAAACCATGAGAACAACGATCAATGGCCTAATTTTGAAACCTATCTTTACAACTATATTGGCCAAGATAAATGAGGGTTGTAAATTTTTAATTAGTAAGGTGGCTAGAAGAAGGATGAAGATGAAAATAGTTTAATAGCTCAGAAAATTAATAATTTAAGTTCTAACCCTATAGAAAGAGTGATGAAAAGTTCAAATATATGGAGAAATTTCCAACATGGTGGCACACGCATTAGGAAATTTTAAATATGAAATATGAATACCGTTAAAGGTAAATTACCAATCATAACTTAAAAATATCATTGCTACATTACACTCATACTGGTATAAGAAAAACATTAATTAATGGTAACACATCGAAGCAAAAACAATTCTTCAACACCCCAAGAACTGGAATAAAAATGGTCCTTATTCTTCAGTTCTTAGAGAGATTTATTCGTTAAATAATCTCAGATTTAGAAGACTATTAACCCCTCCAAAATGTTGATTCTATAATTTTATTTCTCCCTTAGCCTAACCTGTCTAATCAGTTATTAAAAATGACCATTTGAACATTTATAAAATTGTTTCTAAGCTTACAAAGGTTACAAAATTAAATGAAACTAATATCATATATATATATATATGATATTATAACAAATAAATTTTATTTTTTTAAATAAGGGGCTTCGGTATTTGTTTATAATATATATATATATATATATATATATATATAATTTGAATTTTGATCTGGGAGTAACATGTCTAAAAACCATGCCTAATGACACGAAGATCACACAGTCTTGTTTTTCATTACATGCCATGTTGGAAATGAAGTGGATGTGTATGGGCTTCCTTGGTAGGTTAAATTTGTGTGGGTCCTAGCTTAATTATGCATGTCATCAAACATGTGAGTTGTTTTGTGAAACCAAAATATGCCGTGTGACAGGTCCCTTCAGTTGTTTCCAAAAATTTGAAGGAGGGTGTCGCAATTAAGTTGGATCATTGATTTGACAAGGAGCGGTTTGAATAAACCATTTTGCAACACCATCAAGTCTCGTTAAACTTCATTTGTGAAAGTCCATCAAAAAACCATTGTATCTAGACATAATTATTGTGAGTCGTTGATTGCTTTGTTACTGGGAGCAAATATAAGGTGCCTTGTATGAGAAACTTGTGCCTCCAAAATTACTTTTGGTATTCTCAAGTCATTGAAATTTAAAGTGTTGTACTCACGTCTAATGCATCTAAAAACAGGCTCCTGTTAAATATTTATCCACCAAAGATACAATATTAGAGTGATATCAGAGAGTCATCATCCATTTTTTTGAAAAATACTTCAAGAAATTCTCCTCTATAAAAAATTCAATATAGAATGCATTCATAGCTCAAGATATCATATCTGGATCACGAAAATAACTCATGATTTCACCCAAAATTATAAACATCTTTCGAGAATTCTTCCCACAAGTGACCAACTTATACACATTCTTCAAAAATTCTCTCCTAAAGTGCCATATGCAAAGCAAAACACAACATCCAATTACATCACTTAATGCGTCAATATCAACCAATGCATCACCTGTCATGAGGCAATTTATTGTACATGTAGGATGAGATTATCAACCTCTGATTCATGAGTGTTGGAAAACACTCTGAGATGTTTGAAAATATATTTTATGATGAGACAACCCATGCAATGGGAAGAACATGTTGTTGTGTGTCAATCACAAGAAAAGTATGCCACTAATACCCATATTTGTTTGTCCATAAATTAGCACTTGTTGATTCATTGTCTATAGTTGAAACTTAGCTTTGGAAAAATTATTACAACTTTTTTTCATTCCCCTTCGCAGAAAATGACCATCCTGATTAATTTTTCTCCCAACATCATATTTTCCCTCTACCACCTCTAAAATATGTGGCTCATAAACCACATTGACTAGCAATCCCAAATTATGCATCACCTCCAATGATAACATCATTCCTTTTGGAAGTCAAGGTGCATTCTTAGACCTTAGATAGCTAGACTTATCTAATTTTCCATGGCATGGCCATCCATTCTTATCCTCATGGACATATGTGTTGTATGTAATTATGGAAGCCCCTGGTCTAGTAACAATTTCATTCATGATGAAATGGCACCCATATCCCCTCTTCTGAATATTTTTTTGTTACTTTATTATAGGAGGATTCAGAGTGGTCTTGTTATTTTTCATTCCTAACATCAACGATAGAGAAAATAAACAATTGATCTTGAACCCCTCACACTGTACTTATCAGGGACCTCATTTTATCTTTACAAATGTCAAATAAACTCACTAGATGCATCAGGGTTCATTTCTTCCCCCTTGACGAAGCCTAGTACTCTATAATATGGAATGAGTGAAAACACGTTATTATCACCTAAATCTTATACTTATTGATCCAAAATAGAACTCCACTTTGACCTTTTCCTCATTGTGCTTGGTATTCTTGCTTTTGAATATGTAGAAATGGATCTCTGATTGACTGGCTGCATGGTGATTTAGTGAAGAAAAAAAATTTGAAACCTCATGTTCACACTTCCTGATATGGGGTTAAAGGATCCATATCCATGTTGATGTTGCCATAGGATCGCATTATATACATTAACATTGACATCCCAGTTTTTTTCATAGTGACAAAATGAGCAAAAATACATTGTTAAATACATATTGAAGGTCAAGATAAAAAATTTTAATGTGAAGGCCAAGCATAAATCCCATGAAATCCTAGGTATATGAATCCTTAGTAATTTTCAAACAAGTTAAGGACCAAAAAAGTTGACATCAACGCCTTAAAAAAAATTTATTTGAGATTTTATTAAGGCACACTCTCATTATAATAAAAGGAACAAGTATTTACTTGGTTGAAACTGTTGATCATATGGTTAACATTCATTGTTTTTCCTAGTTTTGAAAACTCTCTGTTTGCAAAGAAGAATGCCCAAAAGGCCTCCTTTTCCCTCTTATTTCATTCCCACTTAACCTCTGTTTCTTCATTTTTTTCCCCTCTCTTATTTCCTCATTAACCCTTTAAAATCACCCAAATCACATTTTAGACCTTTCCAATACCTTTGTTTGGCTTAAAATCCCTTCATTTCCCCTTACTGTTACCCCTTTTGGGCCTCAAAATGCACCGAAAATAAGCCAAAAATCACCTTTTGCATATGAGGCTTTAGCCCCTTTTCAGCCAGCCCCTTAACCACTCCCCCCCCCATGCAACCAGGTGTCGAGACCAGGAGCTGAGCCCGCAAGCTCTTATTAACTTTCTAAGGAGGTTTATCCCTAACTACGCAGAGATAGTTAGACATATAACTGACATGCTGAAGAAGAGTAATGAGGTAAAGTGGTCACAGGAATCACGGGAGGCATTTTCCAGGATAAAAAATGCCTTTGCTGAAGCCCCTGTGCTAGTTGGGCCAGATTATGTTAAACCTTTCATGATCTTTTCCTTTGCATCACCTCACACAGTGGCAGGAGTTATATTGCGGAAAAATGAAGAAGGGTATGAGCAGCCTATCGCCTTTTTCAGTCAGGTGCTCCGCGATGCTGAGCTGAAATATAACATATTAGAAAAGAAAGCATACACTCTGGTGAAGTCTCTCAAAGCATTTCGTATGTATGTCTTTCAGTCGCATATCACTACATTTGTGCCTACAGTAGCTGTTAAAGATATTCTTATCCAGGGAGATAGCGAAGGAAAAAGAGGGAAATGGATTGCCAAAATACAAGAGTATGAGTTAGACATCCACCCTACCAAACTAATCAAGGGGCAAGGGTTAGCCAAAATCCTGTCCGAATCAAACTGTCAGGCTCTGGGTATAAATCTGTCCATGATAGCAAATGAGGAGTCTGAGAAGAGAGAAGAGCCACAGGGAGTAGAGATAGCTTCCCAGAAGACACATATGAAGTACCTCATCAGCCCATGGTACAAAGAGATAGTGGAACATCTTCTAACACTCAGTTGCCCACCCAGCTGTGACAAAGCTAAATATAGAACACTGAGGTTGAGATCACAGAAGTACGTTGTTGCAAACAGTCGGCTGTACTGGCGAGACCCCTCAGGTATCCTGCTCCTGTGTCTCACAGAAGAAGAGGTGGAAAGTATAATGGCTGAGTTCCATGAAGGAATCTGTGGGGGTGATTACAGTTGGAGGGCTACTGCTCACAAAATCCTGAAGGCTGGTTTCTTCTGGCCCAAACTCTTTAGAGATGTGTTTTCCCAGGTTAGAGCTTGTGAAAAATGTCAGAGGTTTGCTGAAAGACAGAAGTTAGCACCTATGCCCATGATCCCGGTTCACGTGGATGAATCATTTCAACAATGGGGAATCGACTTTATAGGTGAAATACACCCACCTTCAAGTGGCCAGCATAAATGGATATTAACGGCCACAAATTATTTCACAAAGTGGGTGGAAGCTATACCTGCTACGAATGCAACAGATGTTGTGGTAATAAAATTTATGGAATAAAATATCATATTCAGATTTGGTTGCCCTGCCAAGGTAGTGACTGAAAACGCACACGCCTTTAAATCTATAATGTTTGTCAGCTTCTGCCAACAGTATAATATTGCACTAGGTCACTCTACGGCCTATTACCCACAAGGAAATGACCTGGCAGAGTCCTCAAATAAAACTCTGGTGAGAGCACTGAAGAAGGCTATCAATGAAAATCAGAAAAATTGGGATTCCCAGCTGAAATTCGCTCTGTGGGCCAACAGGATTACCAGCAAGAGAGAAACCGAGAAGTCCCCATGTGAATTAGTATATGGGAGGGCAGCGGTATTCCTTGTGCAGCTAGCTTTACCAGTAGCTCGATTCATGCAAGAAAGCCAAGAAGAACCCGATGATGTGACCAGGAGAATCAATCAGCTGGTGGAGTTAGAAGAAACACGGAACCAGGTAAGTCAGAGGCTAATTGAATATCAAGAGAAAATGAAGGATCTTTTTTATCAACATGCCAAGGATAGGAAGTTGCAGATTGGGGATTTAGTGCTCAGATGGGATATTCGAAGAGTGGAAAAGGGGAAACATGGTAAATTCGACCCCCTCTGGTTCGGCCCTTTTAAAATTGTGGAACAAGGGGGCAACAACACTTTCAGGTTGGAAAATTTACAGGGAGACTTTCTCGGTGCCCCTATAAATGGTCAGTTCCTCAAACCTTACTTCCAATTCTGATTCAAGCCGAGAAAGCCTGATGTATCATACGGTAAATTAGTTTTCTATTTTCATTTGTGTTTGAATGATGTGTGTGTCGTGATGAATCATGAAGAGATAAATGAAAAGAGCTAAAGAGTGGCGCCCACACAGAAGATTAACAAGTGGTCTGCAAAGTTATTGACATGCCCAAGGATGAACGTGTCGTCCCCAGGTGGAGCTAATGTTGATCATATGGTTAACATTCACTGTTTTCCCCAGTTTTGAAAACTCTCTTTTTGTAAAGAAGAATACCCAAAAGGCCTCCTTTTCCCTCTTATTTCATTCCCACTTAACCTCTTCTTCTTCACTTTTTCCCCTCTCTTGTTTCCTCCTTAACCCTTTAAAATCACCCAAATCCCATTTTAGACCTTTCCAATACCTTTGTTTGGCTTAAAATCCCTTCATTTCCCCTTACCGTTACCCCTTTTGGGCCTCAAAATGCACCGAAAATAAGCCAAAAATCACCTTTTGCATATGAGGCTTTAGCCCCTTTTCGGCCAGCCCCTTAACCACTTCCCCCCCCCCATGCAACTAGGTTTCGAGACCAGGAGCTGAGCCCACAATCACTTATCGCAATTGGAAGTCTCGCAGTGAACACAGTTCTTTGTTAAAACCTCAAAACCCCGATGTGATTGAGCCTCGTTCTATGAACTCCCGCGGAGATATCCGTCATTGATCTTAATAGATCTAATGGTCCAGCGCGAATTGCATCACGCCCATCACAGCACAGCTCCAATCGCAATCGCAACTTTTAAGGTGTGCCACTCGCCACACTCCTCCGATTGCGATCCCTCGATTGCATATCAACCGTCGATCTATCAATAGATCTAATGGCCATCGCACCATTGCACCGATCACAATCGCAACTTTTCAAATGTGTCACTCACTACCCTCCCTGATTGTGATCCTCTGATTATAATCTCCACCATCGATTTCCCTATGATCCGACGACCCTCATTTCTCCCTCTCCACTCCTTTACCCCCATCTGTCTCCCCGTAGGTTGAATCTCCACCGTCGATCTCGACCCAGATTGGACGGCTGGCGCTCAATCGCACATCGCCAATCGCAAGTTCTAAAGGTGTTACCCTATGTCCCTTCCGATTGCGATCCGCCGATTCAATCATAGCCGTTCATTTAACCCAGATCTAACGGCTCTCAGTTAATCACCCTCCACCCACGCCGGGTCCCACATCGTGGTCTCCGTTTCATTCATTTCCCATGTCATTCTGTCTATTCACCCAAAAATTTAAACTCTGGGTTTTTACATTAAACATCATCCCTCTGCCTGTTTTTTACCATTCCTCCACTATAGCCGTTGTTTTCAAAATCATGCTATCATTCCACAGGCCTCCATGGCATCCTTCCCTCGCTACCGTGGATTTCTTGATGAGTTCATCGTATTGTGCAGGGTTGTTTCAGAGGGATGATTTCACTCTAGGTTCCACAATCACTGTCACTGTGATTTGGAATGCTGAGAGGTTATTGTAGCAGCAAGTCAGAGTATCAATGTCGAAGACCTGCCACGACAGAAATGGAAGATTGAAGACAATTTGGGGATTTTGGCTAATATTGATTATTAATAGCCCATCCTCCAAATTAAATCATAATTAAAGAAAATCATGAAGACCTATAGGCAGAAAAGTCTCTACTTCCACATCAGAGGCAAATCGATTCCTCTCAGCCAAAATTCCGCCATCTGTGACAGTGACCGCCTCAACTCCACCTCGTCAGCGAGCATCGTCAATTCATGATTCAGCCCTGGTGGCCTTTTACCTCCATTTTAGTTTGTTACTTTTAAATTTCGAGTGTAATTCACATTCCACTCCTGCATTTTACCTTCTGTCAGAAATTGTTATTTGATATTTTTGTTTAAAACGGCCATGAGCCTAACTGTCAATGATGAGATGCCCCAAATCCTCATCATGAATTTTGGTTATTTTTGATGGAGACCTCAAACTGTTTTCCAGCACGCGAGGAAGATATTTTTCCCAAAAATATCTTCTCGTTCATGTTTTCTGAGGCTTCTATATAAGCAAGATCAGAAGAGAATACAAGGGTTCCAGATTTTCTGAAGAATTGGCTGTGAAAGAGTTTCTTACATGCCTTTTGTTGAAGCTTTAATACAAATGTGAAGAGCCCGTTGGGTCTCAATGAAAAGGAGTTCTATCTTCAATGAGGATTCTGGTCTTGGTGCTTTACAGTGTGTAATTCTCTCCTATGTGTTATAGCTCAGTTTTTCTTTTCATTTACATCCATTCCTCTTGTATCATGTTTTGGAATGCGAGTAGCCCACTCGTTTTGGTATGAATTTATCCTAGTTGATACTTATGCCATAACCTGTTTGGCACTTTAAATATGGCTCATGCGTGATATGTTGTTCCATTTTCACTTCACCCGTACTTCTGCTATATTAGCTGCTATGAGATTTTATTTACAAATGTTGTTATCATGTGTGGATTCTTAATTTTGTAAGCCCACCGCATGCTGATATATGTTTCTGGATATCATCTCAATAACAGTTAGTATTCTCCTTATTCTACGTACGCAGTATATACTTTCTGATTATTCATCTCTATGAAGTATTTAGAACCCAACCCTCTTTGCAATAAGCTGCCTTTGAATTGTCTGATACATTCATGTTAGAGTTTCACATATGGCCTCTGCAATATTGCTTTCTCTATATCAAGCTTCTGAAAGTTTTGGTCCCATTCAAATTAATCTTCCTGTTTACAAGAGATAGCATGAGAGCCTTGTTCTGCTAATTATCCTTGTCATATCATATTGCTCCTTGCTATATAATATTTCCTAGGCACTAGTCTTTCACAACTCAAAGGCTATCTCTAGGATTGATAACAGAAACCAAGGGCCCTATGTCAAAAGCTAGTAATACAACAAAATTATTAAATGGCTAGATTGACCCTTCATTACATGAATTATATTCCATATACCATGCTCTAGCAATCGTGTACCCATTTTTGTAAAGGAAGAGTGACAACTAGAAATAAAAAAGAGGTGGTGCCATATACCCTGATCGATCTAGTATTGTAGTTTCTGAATCCTTTGGTGCTTTGTGGATCATGGAATTAGTCCTTAACTTGGAGATCCATGTCGATATTTTTGGATTTCTTGTGGCTTCGACTCTTTTCTTCAATTACCTGATATTTATGTAATGTTTTTCTTCCTTTTAATATGCCAATATGGGATATATCCCACATCGTTCACATAAAATGTTGTTTAATTTTTTATATTTATCAAGGCCCATAAAACATGTCGACGCATTGTGCACACCATTGGAACCATCGTGGGCTCCTCCCTTGGTTTGGCACCTTGTGTGTGTGGTAATCTTGGTGGAACTTGATGTTTGGCTTGTGAATTGAAAGAATTGACCTAGACATTGGTTCTAAGGACCAATATTTTTTTAATAAAAATAATTGTTTATCAATTTAATTGTCTTAAATTGATTACATAAATCATCGACCAGGGCTTCTAAACTAATGAAGTGTAGGGTACTATATGTGCTAGAAGTTTTTTCTTATTAAAGCTAAATTAGATTATTAATGTAGATGCTCACACTCCTATCTTTATATTTCTAAAATATAAAATTGGCACTCTTAACATAATCTCCAAACTTCTAAAATATTCTCACACGTACATAATGAAACTAAAGTAATCTCTTCACTTGTAATATGAAATTAAAGCAACTTCTGAAATTAAACTAAAGAAATCTTACTTCTACAAACTAAGAGTCATAAAACACAATACTTACCTACTATATCAACTCATCATATTACAAAATAATTATTCTAACACTCCTTTGCATAAAAAATAAAATATAACCACACTTTCTTTCCCAGTATCTATCACTTTGAACAATAACTTGTAAGGAAACTCTACGAAATTATACTATAGCTGCAAAGAAAACTTGATAAAATTATATCACTCCATTGTTGCTTAATTAAAATCAATACAAAATATCAATCTGACACATCCAATTAACTAATGTACTTAAAACAAATGAAATAAATTTTAAACACAAAACCTTAGTATTTGCAGGGCCCCTCCACAAATAGATGGTCACAGGATCCACTTGAATAATCATCTACGCATTAGAAATATAAATTATTTTTTCATAACAGAGTTAAAACATAGTTTTCAAAATATTACTATCGCATCCAATGTCTATTGCATTCATGTTTGCTACATGGTATTTATAGAGCTTCAATCAATTAATTGTTCGAGACCCTTATGCCTACCATTGCTAACAAACTTCTAAATTTAACTTTAAAGAGATAACATGGTATCATTGCTCACAATTTTCTATTTAGCACAACAAATCATGAGGTGTGCATTTTGAACCCTCGATCGCTTGTTACAACCACCATGTTGAATCTTTCCTTTGACCACACATTTGAACCTTTCTCTATTGATTTGGCTCATATAGATAGGAGGAAATTTGTTGAATACATTATTCTACACCTGCCCATATATTTCGTTCCTTAGCAAGCACCTCGGATCCTGGTAAACCATGTAGTTAGCTACAGAAACATAGATTAGCTGCAGAATCATGGTAATTCGGTAGCTGAGACAAATATTAACTTATTAATAAAGAACATTATTAACCATGAAATATAATAACATTAGATACCTTTCCATGCCAAAAATATTGTAGCCTGATGCTTTTTGAGTAACTGTGATGGTAAAAGAGAAGAATAGAGGTAAAAGAGAGTGTAAAAAATGAAGCAATTATGAGGCTCAACATTCCCCCACACGGAGGTCATTGCATGTCCTCAAGCAAAAATTAAAAACTAATTTATCATGTTTAGTGTTTCACTTCTCCAGAAACTTGAGCTAATACATCCAAATTTATTTTATTCATTCTCTTTCTAGTAATGGCCATCCTAGGCTTCTTCATCAAAATATTGTAGTTTAAACTGATGAAATTCCTTTTTAGAGACTTTTTCTTTTGCTTCAGCTATTTATTCTTCTTATGCCATACACATAGGTGAAATATAATGTTATCATTATGAGTCCTCTGTATTTCATTTTATGCTTTTAAGGTCTAATGTTCTTGTTTTAGGTGTTGGTTTAGTATCTCCAATTCATAGATTTCTTTCTTTATAGTATTGATGATCAGAAGTTGTAGTGGACTGACAGGTTTCATGCTTTATACTTGATTTGAATCACATGTTCTCTTTTCCAGAGACCTAATATAATCATAAATGTTTTGCTACATTGGGTCAATTTCTAGTGACATTCTCCTTGGTGATGAAATAGTAGGTGATGGAAACTTTGATTCCTTCTCCACTTCTAAATCAACATACTATGTGCATGGTTCCTTTATTACTTTTTGAAGCCTTCCCCTCTCCCTATTATTTATGAAGGAGGTAATTTTTTTTTAATATTTCTCCTTTGTTTTTTGGTTTCTTCTCTTTCCCATGTGGACGTATTCTCTTATTTTTGGCTGGCTTTCTTTCTTCTAATATTTTTCTTCCTCATATTTTCCAAGATATTAACCAAAGAAGTTTGATCTTCTGAATTTTGTTCTTGTTTTGGAGGGTTTTCAATAGAGCTTTCAGTCATTTTCTTCCTTCCTCTCCTTTCTTTGTCGCTAGTAAATTTCTCTTTTTTCTCTTCTTTAAAATGATTCTTAATTGTCTCCTAGGATTTCAAGATGGAATTCAATAAGTATTTTCACAAGGTCGTGATAATTTATGGTGTTTTATATGAACTGTATCTTTCTTTGAACATTTCCGGGCATTTTTTTGGGACTATTTAATAGGAAATAAGGAAGGCTGAATTCATTCCCTTGTAGAAAATGCATCATCAAAAAAATATAGTTGAAGAACATACTACCAAATCTACCTTCACAGGTAATAAATTTCTAAAGTAGTAGCAATAAGTTTCTCTATTTACTTTTAAGTGTTGTACTATGAATACCTTTCTTGAAGATAGTAGTATCCATACATGTATTTCTTAAGAAATTTTTCCACTCATCTCCTTCTATGCCTCTGTTTTTGCACCATCTTTCTCTGGTCCTTGGAAGTCCAGTTGCTTCGGCAATGAAAGACTCTATCACCACAAACTTGATGTCTCCAATTTCGACTTCCACTGGATTAAATTACCCAGTAAATGATTTATTCACCTCTTATTACACAATTTTTTTTCATTTTTCCTTGTTCTTGAATCCAGGAGGACCTTTGATAGTAACTCATGTGCCTATTTTCCATCATGAAAATGTGCCATTATGTCCCTTGCAGCATACTGAACAAAATCTTTGTTGACCATTCCTGAATCAGCTCCTTGAAAATATGTTAATCTGGAGTGGCGAGCCTTCTACTTGTCGCACTCGCATCGATTCCTCTTTTTTGGTCTGGAGCAGTGTCGATCGACACTGGAATGGAGATAATACCCACACCAATCCACTTCTGAAAGGTTTTTTAGAAATGGAAATGAAGCTGCTAGATCTAGAAGCTTTGTGGGCGAAGAGCTGGTAGTTTGTTCATGGGGATAAGGTCGAGCTTCTCCCTTTGGGCTTCTTGTTCCAAAAAAAAGAGGAACAAGCCAAGGAGATAAACCATTTACACACCTTAAGTGGATCCACGTTCCTTCTCCCTTCACTATAAAATGAACATCCTCACATACCTCTGTTAGTGAGAACAAAGATATAAGAACATGAGAGAGAGAATTGTTGCTATAGGAGTTGAAGGAGACTTGAGACCTTTGGCCTTTTTGTATCATGTTGAAACGGGTGCTTTTGAGACATGTGTGGATCTGAACTTGTTGAAGGAGAGCTGCAACATCAAGGTGTAGGATGTAACCTGCCCTCTCTATATTAATATGATACAATTGATTATTTCTTTCCACTCTTGTCTATAATGTATGATTGGATTTCTAGTACTCCTTGATCAACTAGATAGATTGTTTATGTGAAATTTATGTTGTTCTTTCATTTTTTGTTGTTTGATCTCTTGTGTAGGTAAATAAGCCCTGGAGATAATGAGGATCTGATTACGAAGTGCAAAGGATCAAAGGATTCGAGTGAGGAAAAACATCAGATCGAGGTAGGTCATATATATACGATTTATATCTATTTTCAATCTAGGAAAGTAGGAATTAGGTTGTTCCTTGTTTTTACTAGAGTCTAGACACATCCTAGAGCTAGAGGGATCATTTCTATCCATAGAGAGGATTTTCCCGCATAAAAAATTGGAAACTCCTTTGGGGAGTGCTTTCCTTTAGTCTCATGTTTTCACTCTTTGATTTTTCATTTTGTCATCGATATTTTGTCGAGTGTCCATATCCTTGTCTCTGTAGCTTTTGTGACTACTTACAAACATTCATCTCTCTGTTGAAGTGATAATCCTAGTGTCAGTTAACTGAACCCTTTCATTTTTAATTCTTCTCCTCGATCGGTGCTGGTATTTCTCTGACAGTCGCGCTAGTCAACACTAAATCCATTTACACAATAGCGCTTTTCCTCTTTCAGTGCGGGTTGCAGCCTGACAGTCACGTCGATTTCTGTGTACATTTTTTAAGGTTGCTTCTTATTTGTCAGCCAATGTGTCTTATCCTTTGAGTTTTATTTGTTGTTTGAAAAAATATTGTTCTTCTCTTTTCAGCGACACTTTTGACTCAAGTTCTCCATGTTTGGTTTTCTCTTTCACAAAGCAAGTGCATCCTTATTGTCCTAGGGTTTCTAGGTGTTTTCGGGTCATCCGAAAGGTTCTGTGCTTTGTTGATTTCCAAACTTCTTATTGAGTTGAATCTTGTCGTATCTTTCAAGATTTTTGTTTGATTGATTTTATCTTTGATTCCCATGATTATAACTTTCAAGTATTAACCTTCTGTGCATTTGGGTCTCTTTCCGCCATCAAGCATAGATTAAATTGCTTGATTTCGACTGAAGTTTTTTTTTCTTTGGGTGATTGATCAGTGTAGAAATGAAGAGTGTCTTGTTTTGAGGAAATTGGTTTGGGTATCTCTTTGATTTTCAGATATTTGTCTCCTGTAGCCTTTTGAGATATTTCATTATTACTCAAAGCGAGTGATTACTTTTGATTTACATCCTACATTTTTCATTGTGCTTAAAAGAAAAAATACAAAAATATTTTTGTTTTGTTTTTTTTTTTGAAATGAAACGTTTCATTTCGATTTGCTTCTAGTGCATTTAGTGAAAGGAAATAAATTGAAAACATTATTTTTCTCTTTAGTATTGTGCACTTGAAAAAAAGAGTGAATGTCATTCCATTTATTTTTTTTGCTTTCTACGTTGATTGTATGAATTCCTTCTTCCCAATGAACATAGTTTTCATCGAAATGAATGATTTATTCTCTCATTTAGCTGCATATTAGGGATTCAGGTGACATTGGTAGGACTTTAAAACTGAGACATAATTCAAACTCAACCTTAAAATTTATTCAATCAACCTAAGGAGAATTTGGAACCTAACGAATCACATTTAGAGGTCTAGGGCAGAGACATGTTCTAGTGTCGTTAAGCGTAGGAGTTGTCGCTAACAGTCTGCGTTATAGCCTGGGGGTGATATCTCATCCCATGTACAGAAGTATATTGATGTATGATAAGTATATTTTGGGATGCTCTCATCGAACGGTTACACATCAGACAACACTACTATGGACTTGGACTCCCACATACCGTCGTGTATATTTTGGGAGACACCATTAGGCTGCAAACCTGCCATTCGTAACTGAGTCGGCTACCTTATAGACGTGATACATTGAACAAAACATTCGGGGAGATTGGTTTTCGTACGTTAAGTCATTGGTCATTTCTCTTTCATTTTATCACTAAGGTGTATATTGTAGTTCACGGCTACCTATTAATCCTTTTTGCCTAGTTTACCCCTTTTTGATTTATTTCATTTTTATGTTATAAAATTGATTTCCCACAATCACATGGCTTACCTGTTAGAATATTTCTGGGCCACATCATGAGTAACTCCTTATAAATATATTGTTTGAAGCCTTGAATTAATTACATTTTTCTCTCCTTTTCTTTTTGACATAATATCATCGTGGCTAAACCATCAAGTTCAACCTCCTCTACATCATCCTCTTCTGAAGAGACATTGTCACTTGTCTCTTTTGATTATTTACCTTCAAGTGGGACTCAAATTGATGAATTCTCCCTCATTCTAAGTATCCAACCTCTTGCTACATGATCTCCTCCTAATATGCATGTAGGCTACATTTCTTATCCTTCGAATCCATTATTTGATTTCGTTGAGATCTTGCCTAAATCGCCATATAGTCCGTTTGATACACCCGGTGTACCATTCAT
Source organism: Pinus albicaulis (assembly GCA_034641835.2). Classification (NCBI taxonomy): domain Eukaryota; kingdom Viridiplantae; phylum Streptophyta; class Pinopsida; order Pinales; family Pinaceae; genus Pinus; species Pinus albicaulis. Next base: position 1,241,616,001 of record CM076574.1, on the reverse strand, counting down.
GCATTCATCATGTCCATCTCAGACCTATTGGGTATGTGTTATATTCTTTCCATGACTAGCCCTGACAAGGTCAGACAAGAAAATGATGTGAATGGGGGGTCACAAGGGGGTATGTGCCTCCCACTGCTGGGGTCCTGCGCTCTCGGCGAAAATTGCTTTGGTGTGCGGACCCACTCATAGGCGGATCCGCCCATGGTTTTGTGCATGGTTTTGCACATGGTTTTGGGGTTCGATGGTTTTCGGCCCCTGGTATTTTTGTAGATCCGGTCAAGGGAACTGCGGTTATGTTCTAATCCAGGGTTAATGGATTGGGGTTTATGTATGCTTCGGCATGTATATATATGTGTTGTAACACTAAAAGGAATATAATGAAAAATCAAGCTGGTCATCCCGATTTGGGATCCAGGGGAAAATATATGTGTTTATCTGTTTTATGTTTTATTCTCTCACTATTGTTTATTTTCTATTATAAGATTCGTGTGTAGATAATTTCTGTTCAGGGTTAAAACCTACAAGACTGCTGCTTGTCACTTATTTCTGATGGCTTCTGAAGGAGAGGTTTCATCCCCCCTGGAGGTCTCAAGCACCATCAGTGGTGTAGATTATTTTTTGTTTGAGGGACATAAATTCCCTCCTGAGGGCTTTCCCCATGGGAGGGAGACCTCTCAGCCTTCCACCAAGTAGTACATTTTGCATGGTTGCGCCTCGTTGGGGCACCTAGTTTTAAGCATTTCGAGTGCCATGCCTTTGTATTACAATACTATCTGGAAGACTACTGGGGTATCTGCCACTGGTCCACTTTTATCCAATGTGTCTGTTTCCATCCCTACTCAAGCAATAGTTACACCTACTCTCGCAAAGCCAAATGTTTGTGTCGATGTTTCAGCGACTCTCGTCAGTGTTCCTACGTCGATTCCATCGACTCTGATTTCTAGTGGGGTACCTTCCCTGTCGAATGTTTCTGAATCCCCCGTTGGACCATCTGTGAGTGGATTACAAACTCACATCTCAGATTCTTCCCAAGCTGTTGGTAGTATTCCTATGTCTGTTGGATCATCTAGTCCAATAGGGTTCACATATGATCGGTATGAGAAAATTTTGCAAAACCTTAACCAGCAACCTTACATCCTGTATGGTTCCCAATAGTTGCAAACCCTGTTAGTAAATCTTAAGGATTCCAAGGGATATTTGGAATTCAAGAAGGGGCTTATACTTTTCAATAGGGTACTTCCTTTGGTCAAAATCGACCTTACAGGACACAAGGTCAACCTTATATGAAATAGGAAATGCCTTATGTACAATCTAGTCAACCTTTTTCCCATCAATGTCAGTTCTCCTATTATAATTAGGGAAAACCTTCTAGTAAAAAAGGCCAACCTCACTTTCAACAGGGTCAACCTTTTATCTAGTAAGGACAACCCTCCCCTCAACAGATTTGGGTCTTTGTTCAGTCTGGTCAACCTAGACAACCTCAAAAACCTCTCGGTATCATGTCATCAAACCCTCTGGGTACCATCTAGCAGCCCCAAGGTGAACCCTTGGGCTCACAAGGTCAACCATTGGGTTCCCAAGGTTACGTTTTTGGTTCGCAGGGTCAACCACAGGGCACTCCATTCCAAAAATTTTAGTTGAAAAATCCATATGCTGTGAATTATGGTTAAGCTTGGCCTTAATGGTCTGTTGTAGGTCAGAATCTGTTTTTGGGTCAACAAACAGGATATGGTACAAATCCACAAGGTTTCAATCCTTATGGACATAATCCATATGGTAAAAATCCTTTGAGATAAAACCCTTGGGGGGCAGAATTTCTCCCAACCTGTTTGGAATCCACAAATGGCCATGCATCAAAGACTGAACATCATGCCTTTCAATCCACAATTTCCATTTCTCATGATGTTGGAACTTCCTGATGTGTCAAGGTTGACCAATTATCCAATTCTTCATAATCCATATTGGCTTCTAGTTCCAACCAAGATTCCAAGCGATTGCCCCAAGTCTGAAGGAAATTCTAGAGAAGACCCCCAGGCACACGTTATGACATACCATCTTTGATGCTCCTACAATTCCTAGGTTGATGATTTCGTCTATCTCCGTCTTTTTCAAAGGATGTTGACTGATGCTACTACAAAGTGGTACATTGAATTTCCGCGTGAACATTTTCCGGACTTCAATTCTTAGCTATGGCTTTTCTTACACATTTTTAGTTTCCTATTCATTATGAAACATGAACCCACCTCCTTACATACTTGAAGCAAGATACTGCTATGCATATCTCTGATCATATCCATGAATGGAGACGACATCGTCGTTTGATCAAGTTTGAGATTCTGTTGACGGGAAAAATTGTACCAACGACAACAAGGGGATCTTCCCAGTGAAAGGTCCCAATTAGACCTCACACCATTTGGGATAGGATCCCCATCCGATATGCAAGCCCAACTATTTCCATAAGTGTTTCCGTTCTTGGTTTTCAGATGAGAAGATAATGAAGTGGAGGCAAGGGCAAAATGACCAATTAGTGAAGCGAAATCAAGCCAAGATTGACAAACCATAAACAAAGATATAAGCAAATCTAAGCAGAAAATAAAACGGGGAACACCACGAGTGGATTTGGTAAGCCAAAACCCAGTCTAACGCACGTGAAAGAAAACATGCCAGAAGTTAATTGAAAAATAGTTCACAATATATCACTAACGTGGAAAGGAACAAATAAACATTGATTCAAAATAAAACGTATGTGCAACCACTATGGAGCAGTCCATAACCAATTGCGCGTATGAAAGCACACGTACAAACATAGTGAAATATTAGACAACTAATATTATGACCACAAGAAATCATGTGAATCAGTGCCGAAAAAAGAGAATATATTATTGATGTTTCTGCAACTTCAAATAAATATTTACAACTCATCAAAACCCAATAGTGGAACATGGGCTATTCATCTCAATGCGTGATACCAAAACCCTAGCCTCGCTACCTCTCCCTCTACTTAATACCAAGAGTTGAATGCCTTTAGCTCTCAAGCATCAATTCACTATTGTCCTAGCTTCAATTGCAGAGCTAAAAGTCCTTTCGTCATTTCCCGATGTTTTACGTATAGGCTGAGATGAATCTTAAGTTACCCTTGACTCTTCTTCTTCCTGACTATTTGGCTAGCTTGCAACTTGGTCCATTTGCGACCTGTGAACCAGGGTCATTTGCGACTTGCGACATGGGGTAATATGCAACCTACGACCTGGGGTCACCAAGGCAAGACCCCGGGGTCATCCGCGACTCCGGCGACCCGGGGTCACTTGCGACCCGTGACCCGGGGTCACCTGCAACCTGCGACCTGGGGTCATCTGTGACCTGCGACCTAGGGTCATCTGCGACCTGAGGTTACTCCTTATATTTTTCTCTTTTGGAGAGCTCAGATCTTGCGGAAAACGATTTATTTCCCTACGCATTAGTATTGTGTGAATGTACTAGTGGGGGATGTGCCTTTGAGCCTATAGTGATGTTCTTCGAGATTTGCAGGGATCTACATCGCTTGCTGGGAAAACCCTAGCTTTCATCGTGTAGATTGACAACTTCTATCTGCAAGCAAATAACGTGGGTTACATGTCTTTATAATCAAATAATGATGTTGGAAGTGTATTCAATCAATTGAAAATGTGATTTAAACAAATGATGTTATTTTAGACCCCTATGTGGTCTGTTTCGTAGAGGAAAATCCTTACAACACATGCGTGCTCATATAGAGCTTGTTAAGTCATGCTATTTGGGGGGGGGGGGGATCTTAAAATGTTAAATAGTGTCCATAGGTCCATATTGAATGCTTCCCTCATGTCACGATATAGTACAAAGGTAGATCCACATCGTCTGCTTGCATCATATGGTGTATGTATGGTGCCACACTTCTGATCTGACTTAATATTCCTTCCCACTAGCATTGATGATGCAACCCTTATTTCTTTTTCATCTAAGAGAGAAGTGTGCAGAGAAACTGCGACTTTCTAAGAGGTTGCCAGGTACTATGGGAAAATTATGAAAGAAATATCATTCCTACTATTGTTGTCACGAATTTTATCGTTTCCGAAGTTGTTCGCTGGTGGATTCCACATGTACCGAGAAGTGAAATATTTGTATCCAAACCTCGATATAAAGTTGGAGCAAAATCTACGTTCTCCCTTTGGACTCCATCTCACTTGCTGCCCCTTGCTGTGAATTATCGATCGATGGGAGAAATCGTGACTTACCAGAGATCGCATAGTTGCACCACAAGACTGGTGACAAGTCTTGGTTGCTTTCTTGAGACCTGAAACATGAATTTGCAACTTGAACCCTAATGCGACTTACGAAGGTAGGATAGTTGGGGAGTCACACTAGTAGCACCAATCGTTGCTCTGAGATATTTGCGACTCAGTGACTAGTCACAACAAACCAGAGGTCACACTCTTCGGCTAGGGTTCATCAATGCGACTTATGTGATTTAAGGAGGCTAGATAGTCATGGAGTCGCACTGGTAGCACTACTTGTTGCTCTGAGATATGTGCGACTCAGCAACTGGTTGGAACTAGCCAGAGGTCACACTCTTTGCTAGGGTTCATCAATGCGACTCGTGCGACTTGACTACTCCACTCTTCCTTCTATAACAACTAATATTTACACCATATGTCCCAACCACAGCATAAGCGCATAATAAAGGAATCTGCACCCATGAGAAACCTATGCGATAATAGGTGATGGTGCTGCATTTGGCACCGAATGACCACCAAGGGGATCTCTGCCATACATTCTTAGACCATGGCGAGAGTGAGTTTCTGAAAGAAGGTATCATGGCACAATCAAATTTTATTAAAAAATCCATGTGGTAGAAACATTATGGGTTTACTCCTTTCATGAAAACCGGTGTTTACGTCCGTAGAGAAAACCGTTTCGATACTGGACGTTGGCATTGCACCATGCATGCTTACATCATGGTGGGAGTGCGTCTCTAGAGGAAGGTATGATAGCGCACAAAACTTATCATGCCAGCACGTATAATTTTGACATCCCCTTCTATAATAACCAGTATCTACATTATTTTCTCCAATCACCTGTGTGATAACAAGTGTTGGTGTTGCATTTGGGATCGGATGATCACCAAGGGGATTTCCACCAATCATGTCTCAGCCGTAGTAGTAGTGAGTCTCTAGAGGAAGGTATGAAGGTGCGTAATAATTATCGTGTGGAGGATAAGTGGGAACCTAATCTGTACGTTGTTCACCACATATTGATTCACAGAATTTGGTTTGAAACATAACTCTGACATCAAATGAGAAATTACCCTCGGCAAGCAGCTCCTCAAGAATGGGGAAATACAAATGGAAAATATGTGGCTTAACCACGAGCTTAAGTTCCCTAGATTTGCATGCCTTTTGTTCCTTGCTTATGGACAGGCTATGAACGTGTCGTGTTACGAAATCAAGCCCCTGTAGTTTCGTTGTAATTTCCTTCCTAGTCCTGCATGCTATATTTCATGAAGATGTGAGCCGCAACATACAATAATTCGAAAATAAGTATACGAATCTAGGGTGTCAATGTCCACTATAATTTTATATTTGCAATATATCGATGAGTTTATTAATTAAATAAAATACTTTTGTTTCATGCTAAGTAAGGCCTTATCGAGTATGATCAAATTAACTTCAACCTATGTAGCCTCGAGATTAGTGAGTGACCCTTTCCAACTCATCATGACTCGTCTTGAATGCTAGACATTCCCTACAATATTAACATACGAAATGCAATGTTAGGCCTTAAATGCTTACTCTCTCAATCATAAACAAACCTTATCTTGGTAATATAATGCTCATGTTCATGTGTATGATGGAAAATATTCCTTCAAACCTGTGGAGAGACAGGAGGCTAAGATGTGACAAAGTGAAATTTGAGAGAGCAAGGCTTTAACCTTTTATTAATGGCTACGATAACTTAGATTTTTTAACATGTAGAGAGGGCCACCAAATTACAAACCTCAAATTAACAGAGAGCGTGAGGTTGCATGCACAATATGGGAAGTGGATGAACACTCATTCAAATATAGAATGATGGCAAGATAACTCCTAACAAAAACTACCTGCCTTGAGGTGGAAAGACAAGTGGGTGTGGCGTGCATCGTATGAGTGGGTGCAGTGAAAGGGTTTTGGTAGGAATAGGACATGGGGAGATTAACCGACTGAAGGCCTAGTCAGAGCCTTGATGGGTTGAGCGAGCAGAGAGGGGGGGAGACCCGAAATTTTGAATATACCCAAAATTTTGGGTGGTGATGTAGTAGCTACAACAATTGGTGAACCACTGGTGTAATCCAACATCTTTGGAAACGTCCCCGCAGTAATCGGAGTCAGGATAGTGATGCAAGGGAATATTGATCAAGTGTTTTCGATACCCCTTTTATTACTTTGCCTTTTAGAGATATGCCCCAACCCCTATCCCTCAGCTAGGTCTTGCTAATTGGAAAATGCCCAAGAAGAATTTCACACATGCCAGTAGCTTGATGATGATGCAACGAGCAAGGTAGCGGGCTTATTGTATTCAGAATTTTAAAAATAAGTTTTTGGTGTTGCTCCACTGCCAGCAGGCCTAGACAGTACCCTGACGGAGGCTCCTCAAGAAATCACAAATGTTGCTCCACTGCCAGCGAACTTGGTCAATACCCTAGCAGAGTCGTTGCATTACCTCTCTGCATAGGAAGCCTTTCTCAATCCCTTACCCCCTTATTTTTTTGTGCTTGTAGCATTTATTTGTATGTGCTTGTGGCACTTATTTTGCATAGGTAGATGAGGGATCCCGAATTATTTTATGAGCAAGAGAGGTTGTTTCTTGTTTGATAGAAACTTAAATATATTCTGATTTGGGTTTGTCCTCATGCCAAGCCTTCACATCCTATCTCCTATCCACAGGCGAAACGTACAAAACAAATCATTAATATATTCAATACTATGTTGGGCACAAGGCTTAGGTTGCGAATATAGGCCATTCAAACTTATTAGGGTTCCCCACAAGAAACCTACTCGTATCTGCCTAACTAATGAATTAGACTTGTAGGGATAATGTCAAGGACGTGACTTTGATGGCTTGTTCTAAGATAAGCTACCTCTTAGGGCAACCACCACAACCTCATACAAAAATAGGGTTAGGGTTTCAGCAATTATGACAAGGAAAGCAAGAAAGATCATTAGGGTTTCGATGTGTTCAAAGAAGTGAAAGAAAAACACGTGCAAGGAGGAGTAAGAAGGCTAGTCAGGGCACCGAGGGTTTTAAGTCTCCGAGTTCAATGAGGGCTCATGCAATGGTACGCAATATATAGAAACTTTCCAACCTAGGTCAACAACCAATGCATATGATGCAACAGACGAGGCTTATGACGCAATGTAATTCCATGTGCGAGAAAGATCAACCAGTTGCAGGTAAAAGAAAACAAAGCAAAGCGCATGCAGTGATTATCTGAATAGTATGCAACAATGAGAAAAATGAAAGAGTGTGAGCATGAATTAATGGACAATTAGAATGCACACAGCTACTGACCATAAGAAAATACAACAAACATAATTTTAAACCATAAAAAAAACCCTAGCAAGTAAACCCTAATTAACAACTTGAACCGACAAACTTTCATTAATAGAACCTAGCTAGCCTAAACCTACAATCCTAATTTAACCGGAGAGGCTGTCAAGTTATGTGAAATCAGGTTTCCAATGCAACCATCATGTTAACTACCGACCTGCAAGAAAAAAAATGTTCGCAATCAGAACCAGCATACAAAATTGTGCATCGACAACAAGACTTACTGGAAAAACACGTGCAACAACAAGAAGGTCATGGTTCCTTACCAGAGAACATGCCAGAATGGATTGTTCAATTTGAATTGAAATTTCATCGTGATACACAAGAAGATGTATTTGAAACCTAAAATCGTCTATAAATGACACACATCCATGCATGCACAAGCCTAAGTTCGATGGAAGTGAGTAAAAACATTTCCTACTTGCAGATATATTCATCGGGTAGGATCCGTCACACCGGTCGGAAATCTCACCATGATGTTGAGGATGATCAATTTGATGGAATGGGAAAAATAAACATCCACCAGGCGAATTTGAGGTGCTCATGAATCCAAGTGCAGAAACCCTAATTTTTGAAACCCTAGTTTGAATTTGTCCCTGGGTTTTGTCGGGGATGTGAGGATTTGAAGTAACCATCAATGGAGGCTAAAGTGCCTCACCATCCCGTACAAACCCTAGAACTTCTAGTGGGAGGCTTTAAAACTTCGATGGTTTCGTGAGATCAACTGGTGAATGGATGTGATAATTATTTTTGGTGATTGGACAACCGTCAGTGGGATTATTATTAATTCGCTCAAATGTTTACGAACTAACAAATTGACAATCCAACATATCAGATTCTTTAAATTTCCCAGGATGAGATGAATTGACCGAAATATTTTCAGGCAATAGAGAGGCTTCAAAAACATCACAGGCTTGTACCTGAATGCAACTGGTACTGGTTGGGCAACAACCAAAAATATTAGAGACAATGACCAGTGTTTTCCTTCCAGTGAATAAATTAGGGTATATCGGTTGTTGCATATCAACTATTAGGGGACAGAAATATGTGCTTAGAGAAACATCACTCAGATTGAAGGCTTGCCTAGATGAGCTAACATCCTGAATGGTTATGCTCAGAGGAGTGTGGTGCGTGGGAACCGTAATTTTAGAAACCCTAATTAGAGAAACCCTAGTTTGACTTGTTTCAGGGGTCTCATCAGGATCGTAAGAACCTGAGATAATCGTCAGTAGAAGTTGAATTGCCTTGACTTCCTGATGGATCCCTGAATCATCAAAAAATGAATCGTCAAATTTCAGTGGCTTCATAGGGTCGAAATATAGATAAAAATAACATTCATTGGAGCCACCAATTTGATCAGGTTGGGTATCTGGTATGTTAGGCTCCCCTAGGGTTAAATATTGGGATGAATCAATAAGAGAAACATCTCAAGATCATCGGGGCATAATATCACTTTCCCGGCCATTTAAATATTGTGGACGAATGAGATAAAAAATAATAGGTTCATCAATTTTGTAATGTGATTGTAAAACGCCACCTGCGTGTTCATCACTGCGACCAACACAAGAAAGTTTTGAAGGATTTGGAGAAATTATTGATGTGATAGTCTTAAGAAGTGAATCAATTAATAATGGACGAAATGATTCAGATGTACAAGGACCTTCATCTCGCACATCAGTGTCATCTGAAGAGGCCAATGATCCTACATGCACATCATGGTCCAAGAATTTTGCAGGGCAGCCAAGTTTATTCAGGACAAGGCCCAATTCATTGTTGGTGTGTGAATAAGATTTAGAACTGGACACAGGAAAATGTTTAGTGGACTCGAGGTTGGTTTCATAAACATGGAGAGATGTTATGACAATATGCTTTTCAAGTTCTAACCTAACACGATGTCTGAAAGATTCATAGGTGGTACAACAAGTTTTATTCTCATGTACGCGTCTATCATTAATAAAAAGAATGTGCGGACAAAACTCCATTACGCAAAAATTCAAGAGGAAGAAAATTAATGTCACAAGTAGAAATTTCCTTCTTGGAGGCCTGAAATTCTCCTAGATTCGGGGAGATGGACAAGGAAATATTAGGGGAAGAATCCTGGCAACTAGTAACTTGAGGATTATCATAACAGACGTGAGGATCAAGATTAGTTACAGATGGAAGGTGTTGCAAGGAAATGAAAACCACCTGTTGAAACTCTTCAATTAAATATGCCCAATTGAAATCTCTCTCAAGGAACTCAAAATAAGGATGAACAAATATAATAGAAAACTCCTCTCAATATTCTTGAGGTTTCATTCTGATCACATTTAACCTTATTAATACATTTTGAAAATCGTACCTGTGAAAATCTTGTTGAAATTCACTAGCAAGTTGCCCAAACGAATGGATGGAAGCTGCTGGCAACGTGCGACACCATTGCTTAACGCAACCCTTGAGAGTGAGAGAGAAGAGCACACAAGCCAGCTCTTCATCATCAATTTCCTAATGCTTGCAAAACTCAAGGAAATCGTAAAGGTATTCAGTTATGGAAATTCCACTCTCACCATCGAACTTTAATTGGGACAAGTGATATAGAGGTTCATTAGGGATTGAGCATCGAGAACCAGATAAATCTGATAAACATCTCGGAAGAATGACTTAGGGATGAGCCATTTACAGATATGAGACTAACTACATGCTCCAAGGGCTCATCTTTTCATCGGCCCTCCTTCTCGCGCCAATTTTTTGACGGGAAAAATTGTACCGCCGACAACAAGGGGGTCTCCCCATTGAAAGGTCACAATTAGACCTCACACCGTTTGGGATAGGAGCCCCATCTGGTATGTGTGCCTGGCTATCGCCATAAGTTTTTCCATTCTTGGTTTTCGAATGAGAATATAATGAAGCGGAGGCAAGGGAAAAATGACCAATCAGTGAAGTGAAATCAACCCAATATTGATGAACCACAAACAAAGATATAAGAAAATATAAGCAGCAAATAAAAACGGAGCATGCCACGAGTAGGATTGGTAATCCAAAACCCAGTCTAACGTACATGAAAGAAAACATGCCAGAAGTTAATTGCAAAATAGTTCACAATAGATCACTGACATGGAAAGGAACAAATAAACATTGATTCGAAAGGAAACGTACTTAAAACCACTATGGATTAGTCCATAACCAATTGCGTGTATGAAAGCACACGCACAAAAATAGTGAAATATTAGACAGCTAGTATTATCACCACAAGTAATCATGTGAATCAGTGCCGAAAAATATAATATATTATTGATGTTCCTGCAACTTCAAATACATATTTAAAACTCGTAAAAACCCAATAATGGAACATGGGCTATTCATCTCAATGCGTGATATCAAAACCCTAGCCTCGCTACATTTCCCTCTACTTAATACCAAGAGTTGATTTCCTTTAGCTCTCAAGCACCAATTCACTGTCGTCCTGGCCTCAATTGCATAGCTAAAATCCCTTTCATCATTTCTTGAAGTTGTACATATAGGCTGAGATGACTCTTTAGTTTCCCTTGACTCTTGGTCTTACCAACTGTTGGGCTGGCTTGTGACTTGGTCCATTAAAGTAATTCGCGACTCAAGGTTACTCCTTATATCTTTCTCTTTTGGAGAGCTCATACCTTGCGGAACATGATGTCTTTCCCTGCGCATTAGTATTTTGCGAATGTACTGGTGGGGGATGTTCCTTTGAGCCTATAGTGATGTTCTTCGAGATTTGTAGGTATAAACCTTGCTAGCTAAGAAAACCCTAGCTTTAGCTGTGTAGATTGACAGCTTCTATCTGCAAAAAAATAACGTGGGTTACATGTATTTATAATCAAATAATGATGTCAGAATCATATTCAATTAATCAAAAGAGTTATTTAAACAAATGATGTTAGTTTAGACCCCTGTGTGGTCTATTTCGTAGAGAAACATACTTACAACCCATGCATGCTCATATTGAGCTTGTTAATTCATGCTATGGGGGGGGGATCTTGAAATGTTACATGGTGTCCATAGGTCCATATCGAATTCTTCCCTCATGTCACGATATAGTACAAAGGTAGATCCACATTGTCTGCTCTCATCATACGGTGTATGTATGGTGCCACACATCTGATCTGACTTAATATTCCTTCCCACTAGCATTGATGCCGAAACCCTTATTGCTTTTGCATCTAAGAGAGAAGTGTGTAGAGGAACTACGACTTGCTAAGAGGTTGCCAGGTATTATGGGCCAATTATGAAAGAACTATCATTCTTACTATTGTTGTCACAAACGCTATCATTTTCGAAGTTGTTGGTTGGTCGATTATTTATGTATCGAGAAGTGAAATCACTTGTATCCAAAGCTCGATATAAAGTTGGAGCAAAAGCTGTGTTCTGCCTTTGGACTCCATCTTACTTGCTACCCCTTGCTCTGACTTATCGATTGATGGGAGAAACCACGACTTACCAAGGTCGCATAGTTGCACGACAAGACTCGTCGTGAGACTTGGTTGCTTTCATGAGACCCGCAACATGACTTGGCAAATTGAACCGTGATGCGACTTACGTAGGTCAGATAGTCGGGGAGTCTCATTGGTAGCACCAATAATTTCTCTGAGATATTTATGACTCAGCGACTGGTCGCAACAAGCTAGAGGTCGCACTCTTGGTTGGGGTTCATCAATGCGACTTATGTGGTTTACGAAGGCCGCATAATCAGATACTCACATTGGTAGCACCACTCGTTGCTCTAAGATATGTGAAAATCAGCGACTGCTCGCAACAAGCGAGAGGTTGCACTCTTGGATTTGGTTCATCAATGCAACCCGTGTGACTTAACTACTCCAATCGTCCTTCTGTAACAACTGATATTTGCACCATATGTCCCAACCACGGCATCAATGCATATTAAAGGAATCTGCACCCGCCGAGAAACCTGTGCGATAACAAATTTTGGTGCTGAGTTTGGCACCGAATGACCACCAAGGGGATCTATTTCATACACGCTTAGACCATGGTGGGAGTGAGTTTCTGAAAAACATTCTGATGGCACAATCAAATTTTATTAAACAATCTGTGTGGTGGCAAAATTATGGGTATATTCCTTCCATGAAAACCAATTTTTGCATCTGCAGAGAAAACCTATACAATACCAGACGTTGACACTGCACCATACACGCTTACATCATGGTGGGAGTGTGTCTATGGAGGAAGGTCTGATAGCGCACAAAACCTATCATGCCAGCACGTATACGTTTTCCATCCCCTTCTGCAATAAACAATATTTGCAGGATTTTCCCCAATCATCTGTGCAATAACAAGTGTTGTTGTTGCATTTGGCATCGGATGATCACCAAGGGGATCTCCGCTATACATGTCTCAGTCGTAGTAGTAGTGAGTCTCTAAAGGAAGGTATGAAGGTGCGTAATAATTATCGTGTGGAGGAGCAGCGAGAACCTAATTTTTACGTTGTTCACCACATATTTCTTCACGGAATTTGGTTTGAAACATGCTTCTGACATCAAATGAGAAATTACCCTCGGCAAGCAGCTCCTTAGGAATGGGGCAATATAAATGGCAAAGATGTGGCTTAACCATGATCTTAAGTTCCCTCGATTTTCATGCCTTTTTTTCCCTTGCTTATAGACAAGGGATGAACATGTTGTGTTACGAAATCAAGCCCCCATAGTTTCGTTGCAATTTATTGCCTGGTCCTGCATGCCATATTTCACGAAGATGTGAGCTGCAACATACAATAATTCGAAAATCAGTATACGAACCTAGGGTGTCAATGTCCACTGTCATTTTATTTTACAATATATCAGTGAGTTTATTAATTAAATAAAATACTTTTAGTCCCATGTTAAGGAGGGCTTTATCGAGTATTATCAAACTAACTTCAACCTCCGTAGCCTCGAGATTAGTGAGTGACCCTTTTCAACCCATCATGACTCAACTTGAATGCTAGACCTTCCCTCCAATATTAACATACAAAATGCAATGTTCAGCCTTGGAGGCTTACTCTCTCACTCATAAACAAGCCTTAGCTTGGTAATATAATGCTCATGTTCATGTGTATGATGGAAAATATTCCTTCAAACCCGGTGGAGAGAGAGCAGGCTAAGATGTGCCAAAGTGAAATTTGAGAGAGCAAGGCTTTAACCTTTGATTCATGGCTACGATAAATTAGGTTTTTTAACATGTATATAGGACCACCAAATTACAAACCTCAAATTAACGGAGAGCATGAGGCTACATGCACAATATGGGCGATGGGCGAACACTCATGCAAATATATACTGATGGAAAGATAATTCTTGACAACAACTACTTGCCTTGAGGTGGCAAAACAAGTGGGTCCAGCGTGCATCGTATGAGTGTGTGCAGTGATGGGGTTTTGGCAGGAATAGGACATGGGGAGATTAACCAACTAAAGGCTGGGTAAGAGCCTTGATGGGTTGAGCGAGAAAAGGGGGGGAAGACCCAAAATTTTGAATATACCAAAAATTTTGGGTGGTGTTGTAGCAGCTACAATAGATTCCTAATCAACTTTTGACTGGATGGTTTACCAAATCATTTGTCAATCATATCGCCAAGGATATTTCTATAGGGGTAGTTGTAACGGAAGAGAAATCCATTTCTCATGCTCAATATCTCGATTTTGTTTATTCCCAATCCGGAACGTTATATGATATTTTACCTGACACTCCATGCCCAAGTTCCTAGTCTGAAACCTCAAAAGCTTCGGTGACACCACCGGTCAATGGCATCATTGGTTATGTTTCCCAGACTTCCCGAAAGTATTCCTCTACTACTAAGCATAAATATTATTCTTCATCGAATTTTGTTCCTCAAAAACCTCTGAATCCTGGAAAAACTTCAGAGGTTAACGTCATTCAGTCTTTTGTGGCCAAAAAATCCTCTAAAGGTAAAAAGAAGGGAAAAAGTAAATCCAAATGTGATGCCCCAAAATAGATTCCTCCAAACCTTGCACTGACGATGGAACTAAACTTAAACCGAAGTACCCTTTCCTGATATGTGATGAAAAAAACTACACCAAGGAATATCCTTGACGGGCTAAGCTGAATTGTTTACTGAAAGGTGTTCAAGGGACTCTATATATTCTTAAAGAGTTGTTTCCATCTCAGCAGACTCAAATAGTGGAACAACCCCAATATTCCACCTCTTTTGGTTCTCAAGTGTTTATGATGAATGGTGTTGCACCCATCTCTGTGGTTAACATATCCAAAGATTATTCGAATTCATGTCAGTCAGTGGGGAAATAAATCATCGATGCTCCTACTCCTTCTCCCTTGCCTACTTCCAACCCTCTTCATATTGAAAGGCCTGGTTCTGATCATATTGTCTGACGACCTTCTAAAGGTGTGCTCCGAAAATCCTCGTATAATCCAAAATCCTGCGCCGCTCAAAACTACAATATTGTTGAGGATTTGGCTTAGGTGCCTTCTGCTATGTCTATGCTAGAGTTTCTTCAAAGCTGTTTGTCACAATGGAAATCATTTATATCCACTATTGGAGGAATCAATCCATCTAATTCGAGCCTCATTAATTTTGATATGGAATTTTTTTTTTTGTGTCTCCCTCATCAACTTGCTTTCCTTATTCAGTTATTATCAATGGAAATAATATCCATCGGTCAGTCATGGATGAAGTTGCATCCACTAGCATTATGTTTGTCTCTTGTTCGAAATCCATTGGCTCTCCAACTCTTAGCCAAATCCAAACACTTTGGAGGCTTTCGACAAAAGGTAATCTCATCCTTTTGGTATCCTACCCAACTTGCCTATCACGTTGGAAGGAAAAACGGTTAATGTGGAAGTAGAAGTTGTTGATGCCAAGATAAATTATAACCTTCTACTTGGTCGCAGTTGGAATCACGCTATGCTTTCAGTTTCATCCACTCTCTTTCATGTTCTTCATTTCCTACACGAAGGAAATATTACCTCTGTTGATCAATTGTCCTTTTTTTCTTCCACTTTTTCAGAAGGCAATGTCCCTTATGTGGAGCATACCACCATGCCCTATGAGAGTGTGGGGGTAGGATTTTTCAAAGGTTATGCTTTAATCAGTCTCCTTTCTCTTCCTCCGCTGAAAACCACTCAGGTCAATATGATATCCACTTCATCTGATCCTTGGATCATCCCTTCCCCTGATCAAATCGATTCATTCAGTGATGTCATGTCATTAAGCCCCGTGGAAGTCAATTATTGTGAAATCATTTCATCTTCAGCTCCTGATTCTGAACATGCTGCTTCTAGCATGAATTTTGACATGTACTCCCAATCTCCTTGGCTTGGTTCTTCAGGCTCATCAAACCCTTTGAATGAGACGTTTCCCTCTGAAGAAATCATCATGGAAACCATGTCTCTTGAAGAAACACCTTTGAACGATACCAATCATCGTTCTTCGTTTCTCCTGAGCCCTGGAGTTATTCAGTCATGTCTTGAAAATTTCGCTTCCCATGCTCCGAATGATCCATTCCCAACACCCATGTCGGCACATGATGTCTTTTCTGAAGGGAACATGGGCAACATCAACGCGAAAATTCCTATCGACATTTCTGTGAAACTAGAAATTGTCGAGAACATTCACATCAGGGTAACTTGCTCTCCACATGAGATCAAGCTCTACACTAGTCCCTTTCAATAATTTTGGGATTTTTTGCATGGTCCTATGAGGAAATGCATGGCATCGATACAAGTATAATGGCGCATGAAATATCGACTTACCTTAACGTGAAGCCTATTCGTCAGCGACTTCATCCTGTGAATCCTAGAAAGGTAGCCATCATAAAAGGAGAGGCTGAAAAACTTCTTAAGGGTATTTATTTAATCAATTCCTTTGACATATTGGGTGTCTAATATCATCCCTGTCAATAAAAGGTAGGGTACCATTCACATTTGTGTCGATTACTGAGATAAAAATAAGGCCTGCCCAGAGGATAACTATCCCACTCCATTTATTGACCAGGTCATTGATGAATGCACTGAGACTGAGATATTTTCCTTTATGGATGGTTTTTCTGGCTATAACTAGATTAACATCTTGTTGATTAATTAACACAAGACTACCTTCATCTATCCATGGGGAAATTTTTCTTACAAGAAGCTCCCTTTCAGACTGAAGAATATCAGTGCTACTTTTCAGCATGCGATGTTGTATGCTTTCCATGACATTAAGAACATCATTCAGCCTTATTTGGATGACCTTCTCGCTCATTTAGCGAAGCGCCGAGGCCATCCTATGCACCTTCAAGATATTTTTCTACAATTCCAATGCTATAATATTCACTTGAATCAACGCAAATGTGTCTTCTACGTTGAATCTGGAAGACTCCTTAGGTTTATCATCTCTAAATAAGGCATCTTTCTTGATCCCTTGAAATTCGAGGCTATCGTTAATTTACCCCCTCCCTCCTCTTTATCTTAGTTATAGATTCTACAAAGGAAAGCTAACTTCCTTCATCATTTCGTTCCTAATTATGCTTCGCTCGCTAAGGGCTTTACACGATTGCTTAAGCAAGAGATCCCATTCCTATGGGATGAAGTTTCTCAAAACTCCTTCGATGCTTTAAAGAACATTCTTATTAATGCTCCTTTACTACATCCCCCAAATTATCATCATGGCTATTTCCTTTACTTAGCAGCTTCTTCCGGTATGATTGCTATGGTGATGTTCCAGGATGATGATGATGGTACTGAACATGTCATTTATTACCTCATCTGTAGCCTTATGGATACAACAACTCGATGTTCCCATGTCGAGAAACTAGCTTTATCTGTGATACATGTTATTCAGCACTTCCCGCGTTACATTCTTCTTCACATGACTATCGTGATCTACGACTGCAATCCCATGACTTATATTTTGACCCGTCAGTTTTTGGGGGGGAATATTCAAAATGGATTATCATTCTATAGGAGTTTTATTTGGAATTCACTACTGCCAAATACAAAAAATAATTGATTTTTGTTGAATTGATGTTCTCCCTTCCCTCTGCTTTTTCTTCGTCTGATATTGATGAGAACATTCAATATGACACTCTCTTCATGATCAGCACTATCAATCCATGGTACGGTGATATCATTGTGTATCTCCAAATCCAAACCTTCTGATCTGAGTTGACTAAATCTGTTCATTGACGTATTCGACATCACTCTCAACCATATCGTATCATTGGGGATAATTTATACCAGGTTGGCGTAGATTCGATTCTTTTTCGGTGTTTGAATTTCAAAGAGGCTTAGAGAGTGCTCAATGACTACCACTCTGGGGCATGTGGGGGTCATATGTCTGGGTATGCAACAACTCATAAAATCCTTCATGCTGGTTTTTTATGGCCTTCTATTTTCAAGGATTGCATTATTTATGTCTATAAATGTCATGCTTGCTAGATTTACCAGTGGAAGATGCGCGTCCCATGCGCACCCTTGCACCCAGTTGTTACCACCAACCCATTCACTAAATGGGGCATTGACTTCATGACATGTAATCCTCACTCAGCCGAGGGGCATCCTTACAATATCGTCGTTGTTGACTCATTTTACCAAATGGGCTGAGGCGATGCTTAAATATGCTGCAGATGATAAAAATGTGGCACAATTTCTTTTCAATCATGTTATTGCTCATTTTGGAGTCCCTAGAGCCATTTTCACCTACCATGGCTCTCATTTTCTCCATTACATGATTGTTGAGCTGACCTCCCAGTTGGAATTGCGTCACGACATCTACACTCCATATTACCCTCAGTCCAATGGCCAATTTCAAGCAGTAAACAAAGTCTTAGTTACTATTCTTTAGTGCACTATTGGGATGCAAAAGTAAAACTGGTATCTCATGTTATTTTCAGCTCTTTGGGCTGATCAAATTTGGATCAAGGACCTAAGTGATAACTCAAATTTAAAAGTGTTCAAAATTTTTTTGAACTTGAGCGACTGGATAGATCTCTTCTTCCTGATTCCGAAGCCTCAAACAGTTCGAAAAAAAAACACGATATGCAGAAGTTATCGCGATTTGAAAAGTCCAATAAACTCTAATTTTTGACATTTGACCAGTCTTGACAGGGTTTTTGAAAAGTAGAAAAAAAGAATATTCTAGGGAATATTCCTAGAATATTCCCTTCGAGCCAGTCGTATTTTGACAAGTGGCATGATATTACTCGAGAATTTGTTGACCGTTGTGGTTTTCGGCCAATCAGAGGCTGCCACGTGGCAGTCTCAGAGGTCACCATGTGGCCGAGGAAGTTTGTGTAAAATTTTGTGGAGCGGCCGAGGATCGAACCTTGGACCTCCATGCCCACAGATGTATGCCTTATCTTCTGCCCTATGGTTTGGTTCCTAGCCATACTATGTCACTAGTTATATTTAAGGTTTTTCGGGTGCACATTTGGGGGTCCAGAGGGGCCAACCCTGAGGGACAACCCCTCCCCACATGGCCTCCTTCCCATGACCTCGAGCCAAAGGCTTAAACCCCTAACAACTAGCAGTCATGCAGTTTTTTATATGGAAGAGTTTGCGACAGTTTTAAAAAATAGTCTTATTAACGTGGGTTTTAAACTCCAGTTCCGTTAAACACTACCGTGGTTTGTGCCTTGGGTTACGCCCAACGGTAACCATAACCGCATGGTTTGGGGTCATGTGCCCAACCAAAATTTATTGTAACATTTTTCTCAATGGTTAATTCAGCAGAAAGTATGGAGCACACCATTTTTAGCAAGGTTTCTATTTTGACTGGAGTTAAACTAAAGTGCTCCAAAATTAGTGGAGCTGTTTTAGGTGAAACTAGGAAAAATTGTTTATGCTCTATCTTGAGCATGATTCGACTATTCTGGGAGTGTGAATAGTCAATTTCGACTTTATTGGAAATTTCAGAATCATTGGTGAGTGTTTCGGAGCCATTAAATGACTTATGAGCAATATTTGGCTTCATATAAGTTCTAGGAGCCATTAGGGCCTCTAGGAGCCAGCAACAGAATGAGGCCTAGCTAGGGCAGCTAGAGGGCTTACTCAGGAAAAAAATAGTCATTTCTGGATGTTTCAAATATTCTAGAACTAATTTGGAGGTTTTTAGAGGCATTAGAGGACTTATAAAGGCCTATTTTTCTTCATAGAAGTTCCAAGGGCCACTAGGTGCCAACAGGAGAATGAGGCTTATCCAGAGCAGCCAATATACATTTTCAGCAAACTAGTAGTCTATTATGACTATTTTGAGCCTTCTGAATCCAATGGAAGTATTTTAAGAAGCTTTTTAAGACTTCTAAAGGTGGATATTCTTCGGAGAAGTTTTCAGTCAACCTAGAGCCAAGGGGTGCCACCAGGTGTTAGAGGCGTAACCGGAGTAGCCGAAGGTCAATTTCAGTAATTAAATAGTATATTCTAACTATTTTAGAAATTATGAATCCATTGAATTGTTTTTTAGAGACATTTGGATACTTTTTAAGGTCAAGAAGCCATAGGGAAGTTTTGGGCAGCCAAGGGCCAACAGTGGATGGAGGCCGAGATTGGGGAGCTAGAGCTCATTTTGAGAAAATGATCAATCTATTTTGGATGCCTGATATATGTCGGAGATAATAGGTGAAGTGTTAGGGACATAAAAGGATTTCTTAAGGATTTAGTGCCATAGAGAAGCTTAGGGAATATTAACGGCACCGACAGAAGAGGTCAAGTCTAAGGGAACCTAAGTTCGTCTTCAGAAATATTGCAACCATTCCAGGGGTGTGATGGTATTCTAAACCCATTGGTTCAGCTTAGATAACCATTGGATTTGAGTTAGTAAATTGTAAAATAAAATTTTCCATCATAATCCCAAAGATCAAACTTAGTTGACAATGACTCAAGGAGGCGTAGCCCACGATATTCAGGTGAACTCCTTTATTAAATTTGTTGTTATGTGTTGATGCTTATTTGATGCACTTTATGGTTTCTATACATGCTTAATATCAACAAAAACAAAAATTTAATTCCTCACACTTACAACATTAAAACTGTTTTAAACACATACACCTGAATCAAGAATTTAGGAGTCTGCACAGTCAAGTATAAGCTAGATCTTAATTGTTTAACTGAGTGGGAGGTTCTTGCAAAGCATAAAAATTTATCCACCCATTTAAAATCATGGGCTTATCGAACCTTGGCTAAAAATGTTATTGGATTCACTTCGTTTCAGTTACTATATGGCCTTGAAGCAACATTGCCAATTGAATGTGAAATTCATTCACTCAAATTAGTTGTCGAATTACTTCTGATTACCTCACCAGAAGAGGAACCTCTCCTATATCTGGAAAGGCTTGATGAAACTTGTTTCTTCACCGCTTTAGTTAATGAAGCTCATAAGAAACAACTCGAAGCCCATTTTGATCAGAATGTTTCTCCACGTGCCTTTGTTGTCACCAAATTGAGTCCTGATAGGTTGCTTCAATGGTCAACTTGGAGTAACTATTTCAAACCACTTGCAACTATAAATTAGCCTTTCTAGTTTGAGAGGACTCTCTCAAAAGGATAACGGATATTCAATGAATAAATTGAAAGCAAATGGCTAACTGTGAGTTGGATGAATGTGTTTTTCTGTAGGTGAAATATGTAAACCAATAACTACCATTGGGCTTATGGAGTCAATATGAAAACTCAAACACAAGTAAACTTATCTCATGGAAGCTGAGGCAATTTCATTCTTATCAAACAACACATGAAGGAAAAAACAACAAGCTAGATGTATAGAGGAAGTTGGAGCATGTCACCATGAATTCCAAGTGATTATACATAAGCAAACTAATAAAACATGACATTTACAGCAGATTAGGTGTATACAAGAAGTTGGAGCATGTAATCATGAATTCCAAGTGATTATACAACTAGAATATTGGAGAAAAAGTAAAATACTGATATAACAAACATACATAAGAATACAAAGAATAATCTCAGGTCTGAAATAGTCTATTACAACTGTATATCACTGATATTGAAAAATTTACAATAGTGGTAGTGTCAAGTAATCATATCCCAACCCCTTCTGATTTGATTTTCTGTCTATTAATAGACTTTTTTTCCTTGCATTGGATTTTCCCAGCTGGCTAGACCATAAAACCATCCACTTTTACACCTATCTTAACTATAAACTACATTCTTGGAATAGAAAAAGACATCTAATCTCTTAAGACTTATACTTCTAATAGGACTCTAACTTTCATTTATTACACTCACTTATCTTCAGAATGGGATAATTACATGATGATGAAAATTTTTTCAAGTGGAACTTACCATAATCTACACATAAATATACCCATTAGATTTAGGAACTAACACTCCTACTTTTTAGGAAAAGATCATCATAACTTTAATCATTATCTTCATGTTGAGCTAGATAAGTGATAGTATTGTCGGGTAGTGAAATCCATGCTGAAGTGGTCTACTTCCCTTTTTAATATCTCCACGTGGCTGGTTTCTCTTCAAAACACCATTTGAACCTCTAAATACCATTAAACTTACTTCGTTGCAAAAACAGGATACCCTTAGGCAATTTAGTAGCATATTTCATTTCACCAACCTATACCATCTGTTAGCTCTATTTGGTGATGTATACATGTTTTTTGGGTTAAAAGAGATAAATGCTATCAATCTATCTCCTGGGATCTTCATAAAAATTGATTTTTTAAGTAAAAAAATCCCACAAAAATTTCGTAGAAAATTTTGGCCCTCAAGCCTCGAGCTCGCTACGAAAATGCCTTGCTTTGCAAAAAAATTCAAAATTCTCCCTTTTTCTTCAAACTTTCCGCTGTAGGTCTACTAATTTATATGATGAATGATGATAAGGAAAAATTGGTTCAAAATTCCTCTTACCCTCTTCAAAAGCATCATTTTCACCTTTAGCAAGTTTATTTACCAATAAAATGACATTCTTTTTTATGAAGAAAATGGGGTTCATAGATGAGCTCCTATCTCCCTATCCTTGATAAATGTTGAAAAAATAGAGGATGTTTCTATAAATAAGTTAATCTTGAAGAAAAACCTCTCTTGTTTTTCTGAAAACCATCTCCAGCTGTCAAGAAGCTGCATTAGAAAAACGTGTCTAAAACAGGAAAATTCTGAATTCTAAAAATAGGTCCCAAATACCTCTTTGAATCTAAACATTGGTAGCACCTATGAAAAACACGAAAGAGGTTATTGTTCCATGTTATTTTCTTAACAATAATTTCTCTCAGTATTATAGAATTAATCTCTGTTCACCCATAATTATCTCTTTAAATTGACTGTTCACACAGTCCAAAAACACAACAAATACCCTTGTAGCTCCAGCAGAAATTCAAGCAACCTGAATTGGTGAATTCATCAGAAAATATAGGGTCCTCCATGAATAGGTTAAGTTCCATGGGCTCCTGTCTAATAATAGAGACTTCTTTTTATGCTTTCTTCTTCATTGCCATAACCCTTTATAACCAAGCTACCTTCTTAAAAATGTGAGACCTGTAAAGAAACAAATTGGATAGCAAGCTGCTTGCCAAAAATATAAACTCTTCTAAGATGAAAAATGATTGATACATGAAAAGGATGAAGGATTAATGACATATAGGAGATTGGGTTATTTTTTTAAAAAGATTCAATTCAAATATGAGAGGGAAAATGACAAATGGAGGGATGAAAGTATAATAATGACAAGCACTTATGATTTCACATGTTCGATAACTGTCATAACCTACTAGGTGATATCACCTTTCCCCAAAACCAATAGAAAATGAAACTTCATCGATTTTCTTTTGGCGGATTTTCTACGGAAAGTTTAGGTGGTTTCATAGCGAAATCCGCTTTTCTGCCACTGTATTCACTACGAAACTGTGAAAAACTAGACAAGTGTCTCATTTTTAAAATTTGATGACTGTGCAAGTGAACCCAAGGTGGATTATTGTGGATATGACCATAATGAAAGGACTAATGAAGTTTCCATTACATATAATAAACATGATTAAGTGAATTTCTCATCAAATGTATGATCTAACCTAATGAGACAAGGTGAAGCTTATGATGACCCTATCAAACAAATTTGAAAATTGAGAGTGATAACACCTTCTCTAAAGGACACTTGGTCCTTCTCTATGACCAATCTCATGATAAGCTAGGGGAAGGAAAATTCAAACCTATGTGGCATGGGTCATACATCGTAAAATGATTTTTTCAACAAGGGGCCTATGAGCTAATTGATTATGAAGGTAATCCTTTCGATAAGCCTCGAAACTAGCTTTATTTGAAGAAGTATTATGTGTGAATTTATCATGTAATTACTTTTTTACATTATTGTGCTTTTAATTTGTGTACATTTTGGTTTTTGTGCATTTTCAAGTGGTTTTCCTGCTTATCTTATTTTACTTGATTTGCATATGTCGTTAACTCCTTATGTCGGTTTTGCTAATGGTGCATGTCGTAGTGCCCAAAATTTATCTTTTGTGGCATGGGTTATCTATGACTGTGATCTGAAATGACTCTCTTAGTTTGGTTGTGCTAAGTGTCTTTAGTTTTAAAAACATGTGCATAATTGCCTCATTAGTTTGCATAAGGATTAAGGAGTTTTTCCATGATTTTTAGATGATTTTTAGTGAATTAGAAGCATAAATAACACTGAAAATAAGTGTAAAATAGAGAAATAAGTCACCACATGATTTCTACACAGTAGGCATGATGAAGCAGTTCACTCCTCCTGGCCTAGATTTGTTTGTCCAGCTCCCAATGGCTAGTCCATCTTTCATTATGCTCAAAATTTTTCTATTACATGTAGTTACATTGATCTAATGGTTTATTTCGCTGCACCAATGGCTCTAGAATGCTCCAATTAGTCAAAAATGACTCTTCATTTACTCAGAATGGTCGAAAATTGGGCCTCATACGCTTTTTCCCAGTATCTCCTGGGAAAACTCCACTAAAAGTGGAGAAATCCAGTTAACTGGAGTTAAAACTGGCTTGGCCACCAATTTAGGTGTGCCCCATAAATTTTCTTCCATTTATATTATTCATTTAATGTTTGCGGTTGGGTGGTGGCCACATGCGCACCCCCAAACCGCTACATAACTGTCGGAGCATAACTCCCGTCGGAAATTTAGTTCAAATTTAAACTATGCATTGAAGGTTGGTTGGTTAACTTTGACCACATGGTGGTTGGTGTCGTTAATATTTGCATGTGATACATATGACGGGAACCACTAGTGTGTTGGGAATGTTGGCAATTCCCAACCCTCAATCGCATTTTCAATACAACATAAATACAACCCGACTTCTAATATGGTTATGTAACTTGTGTAGCGTGGATGGTAAACAGTTGTGCATGCCCAGTGGGAGGTATGAGGGTCGAACCCTGCGAACCCTCAAAAAATTTTAATATGCAGTTGTAGGGCCACATGGTGGCCTCAGGGCTGGCCACGTGACAACTTCTCATTGGACCCTCCAAACCATACCACAAATAGAAACCTGACACTTGTCATCCAACGATTGGTCCTGAAAAAGGAATATTCAGAGGAATATTCTCTTTTTTTCTGACTGTACATCCACTTTGCTGGCTATGCATCCCATTCAAACCTACTAAAACTGTCGCAATTTTACCTGTTTGGCATTTCAATCATAACATAATATCTTCCTCATACGACATCGGTTTTTCGAACCATTCACGGTGCCAGAATTAGGAAGATGAGATCTACACAAACATCCTAGTTTCAACCCAATCCTGTAACTTTGAATTTTGAGAAAAAATTATGAACTCCTGATCAGACCCTGATGGTGAGTTAGTAGATCTCCAATGTATATTTTTAGGTCGTGCAACCAACAATAGTGCTGAGTACAGTGTTATTTTTGAACTTCTGTTAAAAGCAATCACTCTTGGCATTAGAGAATTGGTTGCAAACCTGGATTCACAGCTTGTTGTCCTACAACTCCATGGGAAATATTCCATTAGACACCCTCAAATATTGAGAATGTATCTACGTGTTTTTCTTTTAAAAAGGAATTTTGTTTATATTACATATCATCACATTCCACGATACATGAATACATTAACATATGCATTGGCTCAAATGCATTGGCTAATTGTGCTCTAGATGATATTTGCGAAATTTGTAAAAACTATGATCATCATTACATCATGTATAAAAATAGGAATATATGTGTGTGTGTGTGTCGATTTGGTTTGAAAATAGTTTTTCAAGTACATCATAACCCCAAAAAATATTTTCCCTGGTACATCACGAGGCTCGTAGGTAAAAAAAAATACAACTGCAGAAAATTAAAGCTAGACTAATCAACGTGGCGTTCGTGGTAGCATGCCACTACTCCAATGAATTGATTCAGTAGTCAGTGGATACGATCAGACACTCCCACAGTGTGCCTCTGATAATGGCGGGGAATATCTTGAACACTAGCGTATTCCAGAATCCAGGAATTCAAATCATCCAAGTTTTTGGGAATCTCTTCTTCAGTGTCCACTCTCTCCTCATACAGAGCAGCCTTAAAGTATCACTCCACTCTCTGGACAATAGGAGACATCCCAACTGGTCTCTCTAGTCCAAACTTTGCAGGCACATAAGTTTCAATATCATAACATATATATCAAAAAATATAAACATGCAAAAGATAACAAAAAACATGTTTTAGCTCTGTCATCCCAGTGCTTTCCCTCTGGAAGTGGTAGATCTGGATCACCCCTAAAATCCATCCCAGAGTACGACCAATCCTCCACGACAATCAGCTGACACCTCAGCCATACGAATAATTTAGGATTGTATGAAATATTCTGCCCACCTTGTTCACAAGGCATCAGCTCAACCCACCTCTTCAGACGTGGCTCCCATGGTGTCGGCGTAGCTATTTCAGCCCGCTAGAATTGGAACAATGGTACCCATTCCAAGAAGATAGTTGTGAAGATTGATCCATACCCAAACTTCTTCAAAGGACCATTCTTACACTTTGTAAGTTGTTTCTTCATGTTTTCCACCACAGCTTCTAACTAGATAAAAATGGTGGGCGGCATGCAATCCATGATGGTTTGCAGCTAAGACTTGGTAGCCTCATGCAGATCTGGTGCCCTGGAAACACGTGTAATGGTGTATCAGATTACGTTAAGTGGAAAACTATTCACAATTCTTATCGATATCTTCCCACTGGAAGATTTCGTTGCCTCTGAGCATGCTCTCCCTATGATCATATCCATGCTTTCGCCAATGATTCGGGCCCCAGTCAGTCGTGCCCATGCTCCTCTACATGATAGGCTGGTAATGAAGTAAATGTTGGCCACTTCAATTTGAAGCTCTTGATCACCAAGGATGAATCTTTCCTACCATGTATCCCATATCCTTATCAAGTAATGCAATAAATCCGGTTGTTCTCTTATGCCTGAAGTCATAAAGAATTTGAGGAGCCCACTGTTCCTCAATGCAACGAGACAATCTCTGTCTTCCATGGCTGCTCTGTCAACTTCATCATGGTCTCTCTCTTTCCAATCAATCACCATGATTTATTTCTTTTCCTTCCTATCAACAAAAATTACATGGCTTCTTGACATTTTTCAAACTCGAAAAAACAAGTTTAAAATGGATATTTTTGGGAATTTTTGAATATTTTTCGCGCTCTGTGATTTGTGCGTCCACTTTAAAAAAAATTGCGCCAATCGATGCTCTACCTATTTTAAAAACTATAGTCTTGCATGATCCCAACATGGGACCCCCGCGAGACTATGTTAAAATTTCTTCTCCCAAAAATTGATTATGCTATGAAAAAATATCAAAACAGGTATGGAAATGTAGAGAATGAGTGCACCCCTTACCTTGTATTAACAGCTCATTGATTAGCCTCCCAGATCTCCCACAATCTTCTCCTGAATAACTAACGTAAAAGAGGGTAAAAACTTCTTCCAAAGCTTGTGAAAGTCAAAAGTAAAATGTTTTTTAATTTCCTCATTTTTATAAGGGTTCAAAGTCTCTTTATGGTTTTTATCATGTTTTTAATATATTTTAAGGGATTTTACCTCGAAAATAGATTATGAGTTTGTTCTTGTGCAGCAGCAGGATTAATTTCTGGAGTCATCTTTCAGCTCTTTTCTGACTCTCTAAATGTGAAAATATTGTCGTGTTATTATCATTTTGAACTTGTTAAAGTGCACAAAACATTATTTACCAAATATACGTTTACCCCTTTTTCGAGTTGGGATACATTATTTACGAAAAAGAAATACCTTAGTCAATCGCGACTAAGAGGATCTCTCCGACATTGTTTTCTACCTTTTCGAGTTTGAGGGACTATTTACGAAAAGGGTAATCTGGAGTTTCCTTTTTTCCTCTTTTCAAACTCTCTGAAAATGAAAAGGCGCTGAGTTCCCCCTTTGTCAGACTCATTAAAATTTAACGGCATTGGATCCGTCACCATGTCGACACCGAGTTCCTCCTTCCTAGGGCTCGTAAAATTTACTAGGATGGATTTGTTAAAAGGAAAAACTTATATGACAAGCATATGATATCCCCTTTAAGATTGTATTAAAAGATAATTGGGGTACTCACGAGAAATGGTGGGGGGGAATGGAAAGTATTTATTAATTGCATCAATAGTATTTCACTCTTGAACATGACACATCTTCTATTTCGTGTCGGGTTGGGGACATCCTACATTCAACACTTTGCCTCCATGGGTTTGGGACATCTGTTTGCCTCTCATTCGATTACCAATTTTGTCAGCATGAGTCAAATACTTCCAAACTCCATAGTCATGTCCCTGATATGTTCAAGAGAATCTCCTTTTGCGCCTTATCCATTACCTGGTTCTCTTTTCACTTTCATCATCATCTTATTTCCTTTGTCTCATGTCAATGACGTGGGACGCATCATGGTCCTCCTTCAGGAGATCGTTTCCTGTCGACTTCAACTCACTATTCGGGAAGTTTATCTAGAGATCCCTTTTCAGTACCTTAGAGCCTGCATTACTTAATGGAAATTTATTTTTGTTCGACGACAGGTTCACATCATTGGCCTTCAATCGGATGATTTCATGAGTGTTCGACGTCAACTTGTTATTCACACATCATGGATTGTTTTGCTAGTACCTTGAGGGCCATTGTCATTATTAGTGGTCTCTCTCGCGAATGTTAACAGTTCACATCAATGACTCGTAATCAAGTAATTTTCTTACATGTTCGACTTCATTTCACTCATTCACATGCCTGAATTTGTACTTATTCGGGTCATGACAGAGCGTAAGACCCTGGGTTTTGTCTAATAAAGCCTAGACTGCGAGGCGATATGCATTATTCATTATTATACACATGAATCTTTTATCTGGATGGTTGTGACCATAACTTGAGTCCATATTTGCGATCCTCTTATTGCTGGATGGCTGCAACCATACCACAGATCATGTTTCATGATCTCTTTTATAGATGCTTGTGTCCATAACTCATGTCATGTATTTATCTTACAGAGTTTAGTTATGTATATATGTTCTTGTTTGCATAGGTAATCCGACGATGGCATCTCGGTCCTGGAACATACTCGTAAATCATTTCACCTCACACTCTCATTCAACCTCTATGCTTTAGGGGGCATCTGTTATGTAACAATTTTTCACTGTCCCTATACTCCTTGTTCCCGAATCCTGGAGGACCTTTGACAGTAACCCATGTGTCTATTTTCAATCACGATATTTTTTCATTATATCCCTTACAACATACTGAACGAACTCTCTGTTGACCATTCCTGAAGAAGCTCCTTAAAAACATGTTAATTTGGAGTGGTCGCCTTCTGCTTGTCGCACTTGCGTTGATTCCTCTTTTTTGGTATGGAGCAGCGCCGATTGGTGCTGGAATAGAGATCATACCCGCGTCGATCCACTTCTGGAAATTTTTTTAGAAATGAAAACGAAGCTTCGTGGGTGGAGAGTTGGTAGTTTTTTCATGGGGAAAGGGTCGTGGTTCTCCCTTTGGGCTTGTTGTTCCTATAAAAGAGGAACCACCCAAGGAGATAAACCATTTCCCCACCTTAAGTGGATCCATGTTCCCTCTCCCTTCACTATAAAATTAACATCCTCCCATACCTCTGCTCGTGAGAACAGAGATAGAAGAACATCAGAGAGAGAATTGTTGCTATAGGCATTGAAGGAGAGTTGATACCTTCGGCATTTTCGTGTCAAGTTGAAATGAGTTCTTTAGAGACGTGCTTGGTTCAAGACCCATTGAATTAGAGCTGCAATATCAAGGTGCAGGTTGTAACTCCCCCTCTCTATATCAATATGATACAATTGATTCTTGATTTCTATTCTTGTCTATAATGTATGATTAGATTACTAGTACTCCTTGATCAGCTAGATATATTGTTTATGTGAAATATATGTTTTTCTTTCACGTTTTTTGTTGTTTGATCTCTTGTGCAGGTAACTAAGCACTCGAGATAGTGAGGATCTGACTACAAAGTGCAAAGGATCAAAGGATTCGAGTGAGGAACATCATCAAATCGAGGTAGGTCATCTATATATGATCTGTGTCCATTTGTAATATAGGAAAGTAGGAATTATATTGTTCCCTGTTGTTACTAGACCCATCCTAGGGCTAGAGGGATCGTCTCTTTTCGTAGAGAGGATTTTCCTGCATAACACCTCTTTGTCATAACTATGAAACTTTTCTATGAATTGTAACCATTGTGCTTCCTGCAACATCTTCTTAACCTGTAGGTATCCCTCTATGAATTTTCTTCCTTTTTGGCTCTGTTCAAACAATAACACCCATTATTGAGAAGTTTTACCTCACAATTTTCTTCTTGAAAGGGTATGATATAATCGCAGGGTTACAAGAGAATGGATTCTATGAGAGTGTGAATGAGAGTGAAAAGGACAGAAGTGAACTGGTCATTTGGATAAGAGGGTATAAGTATTAGTTGGGTGGTTTAAACAATGAATTTGGAATTTGAAATTGGAGTGGTGTGTAATAATGAGCGATAAGTGCCCTTTTTACGACTTCTTTACCGATATGAGAAGATATTTACTTCTCAACTTGCATTAATGATTTTTTTTTAAATGGTGGTACCAGCGTCTACATAATTTCATATATTAATGTTTTAACCCTTATTATTAAGTTTAATATTTTCTTACCTTTGAGTTGATGATTCTAACATTTAATTGTTCCTTCTGAATTATTTTCAGGTGCTCCCAATGGTGTATTTGATCATTCCTTCAATAACTACAACTAATGATTCATGTGAATCATCAACTGCAGAAATTTTTTCGAAGCTGCATATTCTTAGCAATTCTGTAGCTAATTATTTTGAATTAAAAACAAGAAATAGGGGAATAAAGAAAAATGGGAATTAGATTTGGGTAAAAAAAGAAAAATTTTGATGCCAAAAGAACTTGTTTTTCACCCTATATTTTATGTATAAACATGCCAAAATTTGTTGGTTTTAATTAACTTTATACAATTTTATTATTATTATTATTATTATATATATTTCATTTTTCTTTATTTTTATTTTCAGAAAGGTTTAGAAATCATGTTGGAGAAGAAGGAAAATCCTTCTTAACCAACTTTAAATCAATATTGTCTTGCAATTTTTTTAAAAATTCCTCCTTTGTAAATGGCTTATGATAAATTCTTAATTGATGGCCATTTACAAGAAAGGTAACTTTTTCTTCATCGATGGTCCTGATTCTGACTGCACCATTATCAAAGATTGTTTCAATCTCATAAGGTTAAAGCCAGTGAGTTTGAAATTTCCCTTGAAAATCTTTGAAATTTGAATCAAAAAGTAATTCCAAATCTCCTGGCTAAAATTTCATTTCTTTTATGTATTTTTCATTCCTCCTAGATCTTTTTTGTTGAACTAGATTGGTTCTTTTAATGACATCTTTTCTTAACTCATCTTGTTCATTCAATTTCTCCATCCTCTGTTTTTGTGCTTCTGAAATATCAAGACCAAATTTAAATGTTGTCTTAAAAGTTTTTACTTGAAACTCAATAGGAAACAAGACTTGCTTCCCATAAACAAGTTCATAGGGAGTATGTCCTGAAGTATTTCTCCATGTGGCACGGTATGCCCATAAATCTTATGGAAGATTTTATGGCCATTCTCTTCTATGATGATTGTTATGAAACCAACTCACAAAATAGAAGAAAAGAGAGATCAACGACTTAGAAATCAGCCTATTCAAGGGGGAAACCCCATTTACATTACATAAATGAACAATTCTTGGATGATACAAATGATAAAATCTCCTTTATATACATAGGATTCCATGTGGTCACAATATAGTCCTAGCCGACATAAAAATAATAATGTAAAGGCACAACAATAACAATAGTGGGCTTTTACGGGGCATGATAATAACAATATGGGGACTATAGGGGTACAACAATAACAATAAGGGGGCTACACTAACAACAATAAGGGAATACACTAGTAATATAGGGACCTAACATTCCCCTCTCCTTCAAAAAGTGTTGTCCTCAACACTTAAGTAGTTATGGATGCTTCTGTATAAAATTCTCATCCTCCCATGTGCAATATTCAGTGGCTAAGTTCTTCCACTTGATGAGATACTCTGAAATTGATTAATTTTGTAGTTGTCGAGTTCTTGTTTCTATGACTTCTTCAGGTTCCAATATGATTTTTCCTTCCTAATCAAGTTCTGGAAATATTTTTTGAACTGGAATTTTGTCACCCATAACCTTCTTTAAGCATGAAACATGGAAAATTGGGTGCACTCTAGAAGAAGTAGGAAGCGCCAATTTGTATTCCATAGTACTAATATTTTGCAACACCTTTTAAGGACCATTACTTTGGAGAAAAATTATTATCCTTATTATCTTTCTCGAGGGACATTTTTTCGTATGGTTGTAGCCATAAAAATACCCAGTCTCCTACATGAAAGCTTCTCTTGTTGCAATGTTGATCTGCATGTTGTTTCATTCAATTTTCTGCCGAATCTAGGTTATCCTTTAAGGGTTGGAGAACTTATTTCTGATGCTCGATGTGATATTCCACTGCTTGAACCTAAGAAATTTCTCTTAAATATGATTTGATGGACGGTGGATGATATCCATAAAGTTCTATAAATGGGGTCATTTTTCCTGCAGTATTGAAGGAAGTGTTATACCACCAATCACCCATAGGTTACCACTTGACCCATTGTGTTTTTTTATCGGATACAAAACAACGAAGATATCCTTCCAAACCTTTGTTCACTATCTCAGTTTTCCCATCGGATTGAGGATGATAAAATGAGATATGAGCTAGTTGAGTACCCAAACAAGAAAATAATTCGGTTAAAAAGTTTCCAATGAAAATAGGGTCTCTATGGCTTACAATAATCTTTGGGTTTCCATGTAGATTTTGAATTGTTTCCATAAATGCAGTAGCAAATGTACTTGATTTAAATGGATGAGATAATGCAAACAAGTGTGCATACATGGTAATTCTATAAACTACCACCATGATGAAATGTTTTCCTTCAAAATTAGGTAAACCTGTGATAAAATCCATTGAAAACTCCTCCCAACATTGACTTGGAATGGATAAAGGTTGTAGAAAACATGGGGCCTTAATTTTCTCAACATTATTTTTCATGCAAACCAAACATTCCACCACAAAATTTTGAATATCATATTTAAGGCCATCCCAAAAAAATTGTTTCTTCAACCTGTGGTAAATTTTTAAAAATACTAAGTGTCCTCCTAGGGGAGAGGTGTGAAATTCCAAAATAATATTTTGTTTTAGTTGGGAATTCTTACAAAGATATAAGCGATCTTTGTACCATAATGAATCATTTTTCAAACAAAATGTATCATATGTACTAGGATATTGCTACAACGCTTTAATGAGTGTCCAAACTTCTTTGTAATTATTACATTCCTCCCTTGCTTCGGTTATCCAATCTGGTTGGATAGTAGAAATGGCACAAAGCAATGCTTCCACCTCCTCATCCTTTCTTGAGAGTGCGTCTGCAACGACATTTAGCTTCCCTTTTATGTAGATGATTTCAAATTCATAACC
Source organism: Pinus albicaulis (assembly GCA_034641835.2). Lineage (NCBI taxonomy): Eukaryota > Viridiplantae > Streptophyta > Pinopsida > Pinales > Pinaceae > Pinus > Pinus albicaulis. The sequence continues at coordinate 1,241,582,415 of CM076574.1, read as the reverse complement.
CAAAATATTTGTGACCCATTTTTGCTACTCTTCTGAAGATAGTATTTCTTCCAAAACATATTTAAGACTATCATGATCAGTTTTTACTTCAAAGTGTCTTCCCATTAGGTAAGGTCACCATTGCTTTAGTGCGTGTACTATTGCCAACATTTCCTTCTCATAAATAGATTTTTGTAAATACTTCCCTTTGATTGGACAACTTTAAAAATAAATGGGTCTTCCTTCTTGCATTAAAACAACATCAATTTCTTTTCTTGAGGCATCACATTCCACAATAAAGGTTTTTGTGAAGTATGGCGTAGTTGAGACCAGTGTTTCGCACATTTCCTCTTTAACATGTTCAAAGGACTTGGTTTCTTCTGGAGTCCATGAAAATTCATCTTTCATCAATAATGTTGTTAGAGGTGCAGTTATTCTCCCATAATTCTTAACAAACCTTTGATAATACCCTGTTAACTCGTGAAATCCTCGCAAATGCTTTATGGTTGTCGGGACTTTCCATTCCTTAATGACTTTAGTTTTTTTAGGCTCTACCTTAACACCCTCCTGAGATACAATATGACCCAAATATTCCACCTCTTGTACTCTAAAGGAACATTTGGAGGTTTTTTTATATAACTATTTCTCCTCCAAAATTTTGAGCACCCTGTCAACATGTTGAACATGATCCTTCCAATACCTGTTGTAGATTAGTATATCATCAAAAAATACTAACACAAATTTTCTAAGGAAGGGTTTGAAAATGGAATTCATCAACCATTGAAATGTAGAAGGTGCATTGGTAAGGCAAAAAGCCATGACCAAAAATTCATAATGACCCTCATGATATCAAAAAGTTGTTTTTGGAATATCTTCAGTATTCGTTATAATTTGATGTTATCCTGAACAGAGATCCAACTTGGTAAAATAAACTTCTCCATGTAATTCATCAATCACGAGAATGGGAAATTTATCTTTAATAGTGAGCTTATTGAGCTCCTTATAATCGGAACACATTCACCATGATCCATTCTTCTTGTGAACCAATACTATTGGACCAAAGAAATAACTTTAACTAGTTTGAATTATATCAGTGTATAACATCTCTACAATCATACGTTTAATTTCTCTCTTTTGGAAATAAGGATATCTGTAAAGCACGATGTTGGAGGAACACTTCCTAGAATCAAATGAATCGCATGACCATGATTACGAATAGGTGGTAGTACTTTGGGAGTTTCAAACACCTTGGAATGATTATCTAAGACTTTTTGGAGATCTGGAGAAATATATGATTTTGATGTTGGAACTTCTACTGAGCATTATTATGAAATTACGCCTTGTTTTTCATTCTTCAGAAGCTTTGTCATGACATTAGAGCTTACCATATTTCCTAGCTTCCTTGTAATACCACGTAATTCAACTTCCTTTCCTTCTGAAAAAAAAAGTTCAAGAAAAATTCTTGAAAATGAAAAGCTACCTTCCCCAAATATTGTAACCATTATACTCCTAGTACAACATCAACAACTCCCATTGTAATGGAAAGCATTGGACTATTAAATACATATTCCCCCATGGTTAGCTTGATATTATGGAAATTTCCATAGAAATTTATATTCCCTTCATTTGCAACCATCGCTCAACACTCTGGTGCTGGGTATAGGAATAAAATCAATTCCTTGGCTACCTTACAATGAATAAAATTATGGGCACTACCTGAATCAATCAACACTACTACATTTTTATTCTTGATATGTCCTTCTATCTTAAGAGATTTAGGAGTGATAATTCCTGCCAATGCATTACAGGATATGGTCAGACTCATTTTCTCTATCTCTATTGTTGGTTCCTCGTGTATATCCTCTTCTTTTGAAGTTTCTTGTCCATTTTATTCCTCCTCTTCACAATATATGTAAAATAATTTCCTCTCAGCACACTTACGACCATAGTGTATTTGCTATCACAATTGTAGCAAAGCCCTTTTGCTCTTTTTTCTTCCAATTTTTGTGGTGTCAACCTTGTAGGTTGTGGAATTCTAAGAGTAGCAACACTTCCATATTTATTGATGTGAGAGGAAGGCTTCCTTGTCGCCATAATTTTACTTCAATTTTTCTTGCCAACCTGAATGCCTTCTCCAATATTGAATCAAGTTCCCAAAGTCAAACCTCATGTTGGATGTTATCCTTTAAATTCAATATGAAGACATCAACACTATGTTCCTCTAGAATATCAGTTGATCTTATATTCAATTTTTGGAAGTCCTCAATTTTCTCCACCATTGAACCCTTTTGTTTGATATTTATCAATTGGATAAAGAAGGTGTTTCTCTTTGTATCCTCATAATGTGATGTCATATCCTATGTAAAAATTGACCAAGTGATAGTTTTTTTACAAGAGAAAAATCATTGAGACCATACAAATGTATTTTTTTCTAAATATAAAGTTTCAATGTGTACCTTTGTGTTTTTTGCACATTATGGAGATCAAAATATTTCTTCATCTGTAGTATCCACGTTACAAGATCCTTTCCATCAAACTTCCTCATATCTATATTTTAAATATGGTGGGTCTTCAATCCAACATTAGAGTTTATGAAATCATGATTAACATTTATTTTGTTCTCATCATGTGTTTCCTCTACTACCTTTTCTCCATTAGGAATAATTTCTTGTATCAACTTTGTCAAATCTTCCTTCAAACCTTCCATGTCTCCTTTTAGATCATTCTTCATGTCTTCCATGTTTCCTTTCATTTTTTCATCGATCTTAGCTTCCATGCCATTCTTCAAACCATCCATCTTAGCTTCCACGCTTTTCTTCAAACTATCCATCTTAGCTTCAACGCCTTTATTCAAACCATCCATCTTAGCTTCCATTTCATTTTTTGCTACTCTTTGCAAGAGAAAAATTTGTTGCACTTGGTTTTGTAATTTTGATATATCATGTTACATTTCTTCCTCTTCCTGAGTCATAGTAGATCCTTCTGAAGGATTAATGGGTGTTGAATTATTTTTAGGGGGAATTTTAGAACCCAATACTGATATCTATGCTTCAATATTCCAATGGAATCACTTCAAATTGATTTTTCAAACAAGACTTCTGTAATTTTTAAAACAAAATATAGACCGTTTTATTTCTTTTCAAGAACTTCATATTGACATTGATGTATATCTCTAATTTCGGATCCCCAAGATTTTATATTCTGTCCTTTAGTATCCCTTTAAATATTCTTTCCAATACCACAGTTCCGACCTAATTTGGATTCTTCAAGGCAAAGTTATGCCCAATCTCCCACAATAACCTAATTATGGACTGGTTCAATAGAGAAAACTTGTACAGTGTGCCACATGTCAATGTTTCCTCCTTCAGCTCTAAAATCAATACATAGGAAACTACAGTCTGTTTACTTTCAGCCATTTTTTACATGATTCCAATTCGATGCTCAGAGAGAGATTTATGATCATTTTCCCAAGGTCACCTCTTTGATATGAAATTTGGGAGCCTACAAAAGCCTTAACTTCCACAGATCATATCTCTGAAAATATTGTGAACTAATATTTGAAATTTGAACAAAACGTTCCTCAGGATTTCTTCGCAAATGGGTTTTTGTTTTAGCATCTGAACCTTCGTAGAAAAAAAGTTATAGCAAAAATTCCACGATGGCCTGTTTGAAGCAGTGAAATCCTAGAATTCAAAGTTCTGATACCAAATGTTATGAAACCAGGTTACAAAATAGAAGAAAAAAGAGATCAACAAGTTAGAAATCAGCCTCTTCGAGGGGGCAACATTATTTATATTACATAAATGAAAAATTATTGGATGATACAAATGAAAAAACCTCCTTTCTATATATAGGAGTCCATGGGTTCACAATATAATCCTAGATGACCTAAGAATAATAATGTAAGGGCACAACAATAACAATATGGGGGCTAAAATAATAACAATAAGGGACAACACTAGCAATATAAGGACCTAATGATGATGCACAGTCTTGGTAAGAATGGCTTCAATTACATTATTAGTGCACTCCACTTGTGCATTTTCTTATGGATGATATGGAGCAGAATTTCGATGTTTGATTTTGTATTCCTCCATTATTTTTTGTACCAACTTGGATGTAAATTGAGTACCTTGATTTGTCACAATTTCCCTTGGGACACCAAAATGAGTGAAAATATCCTCAAAAATAAATGAGACTACAACATTTTTAGTAGCAAAAGGAAGTGCTTTAGCTTCCACCCATTTTGTAACATAATCAGTGCAAACAAGAATGTACATTTTATGTCTATATGATGGATTAATGGGACCAACATAATCGAAAGCCCATTTTTCAAAAGGCTCAATGAGTACCTGAGGTTGTAAAGGAATTTCATCAGAGGGAACAGCTTTCCCCATTCTTTGACAAATATGACATCTTTTAACATATTATTTGGCATCCTTAAAGAGGGAAGGCCAATAATATTCTAAGAGAAGGAATTTGTAAGATGTTCTTTTATCAGCAAAGTGCCCTCCACAAGGTTCATCATGGCAAGCCTTTAGTATTTCTGGTACTTCATCTTCTCTAACACACCTTTGAATCATTAGATCTGGACCTGTTCTATACAACTCTTCATTTATCCATGAGTAAGATGCATTAATTTGAATTACATTTGTCTTTTCTCAAGGAGACAAAATGTGATGGTAACTTCCCTGTAGCCAAATAGTTATCAATATCTGCAAACCATGGAGATTTAATAGATAATGCAAAAAGATATTCATCAGGAAAATTATCTTCTACAGGTATATCATTATTCTCATTTTGAATCATGGATAGAAAATCAACAAATGTATTCTTTTTCCTAGTCGATCCAAAATGGTGATGTTAAATTCTAGTAACAAAAATAACCATTTTGTAATTATACCATTAATGATTGGTTTATTCATTAAGTTCCTTATTGAAAAATGGTTTGTATGTAAAAAGGTTTCATAGCCAGTGATGCAGTGTCTTAATTTATTGATGGCATGGACGACAGCTAAGAACTCCTTTTCAGTAACAATATAATTTAACTCTGCATGAGTCAAATTTTTACTTGTATAGTAAATAGCACAAGGATTTAAGTCTTTTTTTCCTAATACAACTCCCAAATCTGTGTCTGAAGCATCAACTAAAAGATGCAAAGGTAATTTCCAGTTTGTTCCTCTAACAATGGATGCTTTAGAAATTTTCTCTTATAGTGTTTCAAAATATTTTTGGTAGTCAGGATTCCAGATGAATTCACAATATTTTCTGAGAAATTTGAAAACTGGAGATTAAATTTTTGTAAATTTTTTTATGAATATTATATAATAACTAGTAAAACCAAGAAAGCTTCTAACATCTCATTGACAAGTTGGAATTGATCATTTAGAAATGAATTCTACCTTAGATGTGTCCACTATAATTCCATTTCCTGAAATATGGTGTCCTAAAAAAATTCCCTCAGTAAACATCATGAAACATTTTTCATGATTTAATGAGATATTTTCTTCCTTACATCTAATGAGAAATTTTTCCAAATTCTTAATGGCTTCTTCAAAATAATTTCTATAATCTGTAAAGTCACCCATATAAACTTCAACAGAATCATGAATTAGATCGGAAAAAATCCCTAGTACTTCCCTTTGAAATGTTGCAAGTGCATTACATAATTCAAAAGGAAGTACTCGATAAGCATAAGTTCCCCATGGGAAGGTAAAAGTGGTTTTATCTTGATCTTCTAGGGCTACTTGGATTTGATTATATCCACTAAAACCATCAAAGAATGAGAAATATTTCTTTTCTGCCAGTGTATCTATAACTTGATCTATAAAAGGAAGTGGAAAGTGATATTTTAAAGTGGATTTACTCAATTCCCTAAAGTCAACACATACTCTCCATTTTCCAATTTTTTTTCGGAACAATTACTAATGGTGAAACCCATTGACTATTATATATAAGATAAATGAAGTTCACATTTAATATTTTTTGTAGTCCCCCCTTGACAATTTCCCTTAAATTTAGATTCATCCTCCTTTTTGGTTGTCAGATTCTTTAGTCATGTTCTTAAATGTAAATATTATGTATACAAGTGCTTGGATCAATTCCCTTCATGTCAGTATATTCCCATGCATAAGAAAAATAATGTTCCTGTAATACTTTCATTAATTATTTATTTTGAAATTCTTCCAAGTTATAATTTATATTCAGGTTTTTCTTGGGAAAAATTATATTAAAGAATTTCCAAATTCTTCCATATAATGTAAATACATTTGACCAGATAATAAATACTTAATATTACATTGTTCTTGAAAATTCTGTTAAGATTCACAGTATGAATATGATTCATTATTTTCTATTAAGTTTAAAATTTGATCTTCTTCATCTATTTTGAAGTAGTAATTAATGCGTCAATGCCAACCAATGCATCATCTATCATGAAGGAATTTATTGTCCATATAGGTTGAAATTTTCAACCTCTCTTCATGAGTGTTTGAAAACACCATGAGATGTCAAATAATCTAGTATGTGATGAGAAAATCCATGCAACATGAAGAGAATTTTTTTTTGTGTCAAATATGAGCAAGGTGTACCACTGAAACCCATATTTGTTTGTCCATAAGTTAACACTTGTTGAGTCATTTTTGTGCGGTTAAAAGTTTGGACAAGAAATTAAAAATATTGATCATGTTCCTTTGCAAAAAATAACCATCCTAATTAATTTTTAACCCAACATCATATATGCCCTCTTCCACCTCCAAACTATGTTGCTCAAAAACCACATTGATTGGAAATCAAAAATTATACATTGCCTCCATTGTGTAGAAATCTGATACAAAATGCATGTATATCCTATATTCTCGTAATCAAACAATATGCTACTGTTAAATACATAATCACTTCTACAAATCTTGGTGGGTTTAAAACATAATCGCCAATCACAATATCATGAAGAAATATTAATCACACATAACACAGATAATTTACCGCGGAAATACTATAGCTAAAAGCCCCATCATCTTATATTATGTATTATATCATGGATCATGAAACAATTAAATACAAAGCCCTAATCCAAGAGCTCTCAGTACATGAGCTAACTATCTCACACTTTCATACAAAAATTGGCAAGTTCCATAGCCAATTTACTGTCTCGAGACAACCTGCCTCCACTGCATAATCCCAGCTGATAGCAATCCCTGAATGAGTGCAATCCTACCTGCCTCGAATGAAAAATCCTCATGGGCACATAAAATGTGTGTGTTGTTGCATGTGTGCAACCGGATAATGTCACAATTGATAGTTTACTTCCCTTTCACCTAGAACCCAATTGGGTCTCCACTAGATATGACATGCTTGCAGTTAATAATAGTAAATATTCAGTTGCATGTGAGACCAATGATTGTGAATTAATTAATAATAAATTCACTTGATCTCTCACTAGTGTATCTTCAGTTACAACTAGCACAACTGAGTTAAACTACTTTACAATTTGCATAATTTCCAACTGTGTTACAAATTCGAATCACTCAGTTACAACTAAGTCAACCTACATGTCACACCAACCAACCTCTTAACTCGAAATTACTTTAGCTATCTGATTTTCCACTTCAGTTAACTATTTCCAAGTGCTCATTGAGAATAGAATATATTTTATTGTCCAACTAATATTAAGGGATAATAATAGTTAACATGCATATATAAATAGACATGTAATCTATAAATAGAATATGCACATACATCTATAAATAGACATGCATCTATAAATAGAATTTTTACATGCATCTATAGATAGACATACACCTAAAAATAGCCTGAGGCTCCATCTTAGTGTAGGTGCTTAATTTTCACTAGGATCTTCTTGTTGAATCTCGACACTCCCTCTCAACAAGAAAGGGATTTATATCCTTCACCCCGATCCTATCTCTATGGTATTCGAATTTTCTCCTGGTGAGCACCTTCGTCAAAATATCTGCATCCTGATCTTCCGTGGGAATGTACTGAAGCAACATGATCCTCCTCTACACACAATCTTTGAGATGATGGTATCGGATATCTATATGTTTAGATCTATCATGAAACACATGATTAATCAAGAGTTTAATGCAACTCTGATAATCACAATGAATCATTGTCAAATCTAAATGAGAACCAAAGAAACCAACGAGGATCTTTCTCATCTAGATAGCCTCACATGCATCTTAACTCACAGCTATGTATTTCGCTTCCGTTGAACTGAATGCCATGGATCTCTGCTTCCTACTGTACCAAGAAAAAATTGTAGATCCAATACTAAAGATCCCCCCTAATGTGCTCTTTCTATCCATTGGACTTCCAGCCCAATGTACATCCGTGAAGTCATGCAACTTCACTCCATCCGTCTGTCTGTGCCATAAACCATACTCTGATGTGCCCCTCAGGTATCTCAAGACATGCTTACCCACCTTCCAAAAGAGCTTGGTAGGTATTTGGTCCAAAATGCGGATGCAAATTAGAGTTTCATTTACTATCAATTTGGGTAAGTAAACTTCGAGGATCATCCAATATATATGGACTTAGAGAAAAACTAAACTAAGCTAGGTGAATAAATGCCAAAGCCCCCTTACAAAAGTTTGTTAATTAGGATCTCCAACACCTATTTAGTTATTTAATCAAAATGAAATCTAAAGACATTGTGACAAGTGTAAGAAATATTAAAGCTCCCTTACAGGAGAATGATCATTAATATTTCTAATCATATTAATCATCAAACTATTTAAACTAATGAAATTAAAGCACTTAAACCTAATTCTAATTGATTGCATGAAATGTTAAAGCTCTTTTATAAGAGGCTATTCATTTATATCTCAAACATATAAATCAGAAACTTAAACTAATGAAATCAAACATTAAATAACAAATTAGATTCATTGAAGGAAACATTATTAATTTCTTACAAAAGGTCATTCATTAATATTCCAAACATATGAACCTAATTATTTAATCTAATGATATTCACAAAAAAACATAAAATAAAAGCCTACTAAAATAAAAGTGTACTTGCTAGGCAATGGGGATCCTTCCAAGGATTCACAAGCACACGAAAAGAAAAGTCAAATTTAGAGGATCAAAGAAGCTCTGTCTTATTCATCATCAATTTCAAATTGAAATTAAAACCATTACAATGATTCTCCAATCTAACTTCTCATTACCAACCTATAAGATACTAATATTACAAAAATGAAGACTAAGACTACAAATGAAGATTACAAAGAAGGAGATAACACTCCTATTTATACAAAAGCTATGATAACAAACTCATAAATGTAAATCCACTATTCCCTCCTTTGACCCGCATATTTCTCAACCAATGGTGACACATAACCCTATCCTCCATGATCTCCTCCATGAGGTCCATGATCTCTTCAAATTCGAATTTGATCATAGAGTGCCAGATAAAGATGCATAGGAAGCTTCTTTTGTACCTACACATGTCAAAAAACTCATTCTAATTTTTAGGTATAAGTATAAGCATATTATTTTCTAAATTTTAACCACAAATCCTCTTAAAAATGTTAAGAATTAATAAACTTTGGAAAAGCATAGTTATCACCCAATGATGAGGTAAGTGTAATGATGTTGAGGTGGAATGAAGGTGACATGAAGGTAATATGGAAGTAATGTGAAGGTATTGGTGAATAATGGAGTGAGAATAGGGACTATTTTGAGACCCGACATACCCCCAAACTGAAGGTATTGCATGTCCTCATGCAATCTATTACATTACTTTTTGATACTTGAGCTTTGGCTTAAACTCTACATGATATCATTTACTTAACTTTTGCAAAGTGTTTTTGATGAACTGCAACTTGGTTGGTTCTTATGTTTCAACCATATTTTGTTTGTTGCATTCAATTTTATTGTATGATCTTTTCATATTGATAATGTGATTTTTATTGCAAAGTATTTTTGTTGGAATGCAACATGGTTGGTTCTTGTGTGACAACCATGATTGTGTTGGCATCCAATTATCTTTTAAGTAATTTTTGAAAAGCCATTTATATGCTCATGATGATGTAATAGTAAATATATTTTGAAAGTATGTGGACTTTGAATGTGATATGAATGTTTTGAATGTTATATAAATGTGGCAAAATATGAATGTAAATGTTTTTCCCCCCTCAATTGATGGTTTTGGAAATTTGACAAAATGACGAAAGGAAGTGAAGTTTTTCCAAAAATTATCATTCTAACTTTTCGAGGAATTAAACGGTTAAAAGTTAGAAAATATCACACCTTAACTTACCCTTTCAAAAATGGATGAGATTTGTGCACGTGTGGCTGCAAAATTATGTTCATAGTCTTTGTTACTTGGTTGTGAAAATGGTGGATGAAATCGAAAAAGTGAATCTTTTATTGTTGCTGCATATTCTGCTAGATCTCCTGCTGAATGTTCGGAATCTGCTAATGAATGTGGTTGAAAATGTATAAGGCTTGGGAGGTATACAAAATTTAGAATTTACACTCCCCCCCCCCTACCCCAGCCTTATTTATTAACTTGTCCTCAAGTCATTTATATCAAAAACTGAAAATTAATGATAGTAATTCTACGTCCTCTGCTACAAAATGATTGGTCTTCAAGTCTTCAATGCTCATTGGCACAATTCTTGTCATGTGAATAAATTTTTCGGTGTTGAACATAACAAGAAATTGTTAACTTAGTGGCCATTGATGGATGCCATTAGTCAACACGAGAGCTCCCATATTTAATGTGGATGAGAGTCAAGATGCCCCGAACACATCTTTCTAAGTATGAATGAACTTGTTGTTCTCAAATACTTAGAAGATCCAATGAACAAGGGACATTGATGTATTCCCTTTGTTTATCAGCATGATAGCTTGCCCTTAAGGCATGCAAGCTTCAAGGTGTTTTTAGAAAAATATTTAGACTCAAGGACTATGGACTCAATGGTGTATGAAAGCAAGGTTTTATTTGCAAGTGTAGGAAAAAAAAGGAAACTGACAATGAATATGTAAAGTGGACCAAGAATCTTGTAGATGAGCTTTGTTGGTTTTATTGGTGGGTTAGGATTGAAGAAAATTAATGAAGTGTATGTGGTAATGGAAAATGGATAATGAATCTTGCTGGAAATGAAAAGAAATGAATTATGGCATGCAAACTCTTAAATATAGAAAATTTGCTCTTTAATTTTGGACTGCCTGCTAAAATAGCTGAGTTTGACCAGCATTGACCAGCCACCTGTAGACGTCGAATTCAAGTGTGGATAGGTATTTCACCATCCTTGTACATTTAGGAACAAACCCCAGCTCTTTGAATTTTGCTAATCTGTCATGCAACATGTCAAACCATTAAGCTATTATAGGAAGTTGCAAGAACTTATAATTTTCTGGAAATTTCCTTTATGATCATGGACTAGTTCTTTAGAATTTCTCATGAAATTTGTCTTTGGAAGACCAATTGTCGTCACAATGTAATCTCCTTACTGACCTTATTAACCTGTAACCTGCGAAAAAAACTTGGCAAAAAGAAAACATAAGTGTGTTCAAGAAGAAATGACCAGTTCCTTCATGATTCTTACGCAAAAATTTCGTACCAAATAAAACAAATTAAGGACAATCAAAGTGTTTAAATTGACTTAATTCATGATATTAGTATCAATCCATTCTTAAAGAAATAACCATGAAAATTAAATTTACTCCCTGTTTGTGTTAGATAACACATGTGCATGGCAAAGTGCTTCGCATTATAGATTTTTTGTGTCCCTCAAACATGACCCTTTTCCTCAAATGAAGTTTTGTTGGTGAAGCATCCAGCCTCAATAGGTCCTTTGATAGCATGATTTTTTTCATTAGTCTTGCAACCTACTGCATTGAAACCTTCTAAATTGGGCACATAGCCCCAAAATCTTCTTCCAATGAGAGGACATTTTCAAGAATTTATGAAATGTCTATTTTTTATTATTTTTCGAAGTTACACTAATCATGGATGAAAAGAGTGTCGCATCGTAATGTTGAAGCTTTTTGCATAAGCTTGTCTTTGACCTACACATAGCATCAATCTCATTTCACTTGTTAGATATTAGTATATGCATCCAATCAACATACTTTTATTACGCACCAACCAACATTTGGTTATTACCTCACAACTAAAAATATTGCATGTCTTCATGCAATGTAATCTTGAATGAAATTGGGGCAATTTTATTATGTGCATTTTTTTTTAAATGAAAAAAAAATGATTTTTTTTTTGTTTGTTATTTTTTTATTTATGTGGATTTTAATTTTTTATTTTTAATAAAGAAATAAACAAAAATTTATTTATTAAAAACTAATAAAGAAAAATTTTGGAAGTAAACTAACACTAAAATTTTTTATCGTTTTTCTTCCAAACTCATCAACATTTTTTTAACTCAAGGCAGAGGTCGCTGGCGCTGTTGTGGACTGTGTAGACCGAGGTAATGAGCGCATATTTTATGGTGGCAAGGTTGAATAGTCTCTTGGAGCTAGGGCCTTAACTGTAAATACATTTACCCTCCACAAAACAACCAGAGGTCTGCATAGGAACGCTACTAAAACTTCATGAGTTTATCGGTTCAAACAGATCAAGCTTTAAGGCCGACCTGATCCTGAAGTGTTACACCATTTTTTTGGTCATCTAACCTATTATCATTAGATGAACCCAAGTACACCATGTAAGACCAGTTTTACCCTAAGTAAAATTTCTTTCACCACATTTGTCTATATTGCATGGTCATATTTAACCCAAAACAAGGAAATCAATTAAATAAATCATTATTTATTTTATTATTTCCTAAGAATAAGTTATTTAAATCATTATTTAAATAATATTCTTAGTTAAATTTGACTAAATCAAATATAAATAATTAAATAAACCATTATTTATTTAATTATTTTCACCTAATTTCCATTAAATAATAAATAAATCATTTATTTATTTGTTATTTACAAATAAAGGAATTGACCCAAGTCAAAAACCCTTTTCCCTCCAACAAATATAATAAAATATTCCTAAAGGGTGATTCTAGAATTTTATTAATAATATTTTATTCATGCACCGAATTCTAGAACACCCCAATATTTTGTTATAAATAGAAGGGTTTTCCCCATTCATTAGTCATCTTCATTGCATTATATCACTCTGGATCTACTCTTGGTCACCATTTTCCATTTTTCTTTATGAACTCCCATTGAGTTCCATGTTTGTTTTTCTACACCAATAAGAGAGAGGAATTTTAGATCTAAAACACTGAGGACTTCCAAGAACCCATCCCATTGAGGAGAACTGGAAAACACCTTTCTTGTTTTCCTCTCAGGTGCCCCATTCTTTAATATAATACAAATCATTCTTTTAAACACTTTGTTCTTGTCTTGTCTATTGGATGAATGGAGCCATACTATATTTTATCTGCTTAATGTCTTTTTATGCTTAGATCTGAATTTATGCAGCAGACTTAAAGATATTTTGCAGCCATAATCGATGTTAGGGCTATTTGTTATGCGTAGCTAAAGGGATATTTTACGACGAAAGATTCATACTAACAATTGGCGACTCCACACGGGTTTTCTTTTGCGACCACTATCGTTTTATCTATTCCTGCATATCCAGCTGTTTCAGACCCTAGGGTTTCTCTTCCATTTTTTGTTTTTCCTATTTTTATGGTGATTTTCACCCCTAAAACCCTTAAACAGTCAAATTTTTAACTTCCATGTGTTTCTGGCCTTATTGCGCAGGTGACAAACAACAGCCGCAGCTGAGACGACAAATTTTTCTGAATTCTGCCGCCGAGAGAGCCAAATCTGCAGGTCGCACTTATCGGCCCAAAAAGTGCAACTTGAGCCTTAGGACGCACTTTTCTGCCCCAAACCTGCAACCTGGACTGAAAACAGGTCAGAACCTGCGACCTGCACTTTTTCTGCAAATTTTTCAGCACTTTTTTTGGGTTTGTCTGAAGCTTCTGTCAGGGTTTTCCAGCCTCTGTCTCTGCCCGTTTGGACCTGTTTCTGATCTGCTTCACTCAATTAAGAGGGAATCTTGCCCCTTATGGCTCTAGTACCCTCCACTTTTTGTGGACGAGTCTTTGTTGTTTCAGAAGTCTGAATTTTTAGAGTTTCAGCCTTGTTTTTCTCAGATCTGATACCTCCGTTTCAGATCCTTTTAGATCAGCTCTTCTACCTTTCAAATCACCTCATATAGTTTTTTTTGGGTTCATTTCTTAGGCCACTGCCTTGTCTCTTCTAGTTTTAGCTGATCTCCTCCTTTTTAGCAGCACCCTTGCCTCTGCCTCTTTGTTGTTCTCTGCACCACTTTTCAGCAGATTTCTCCTTTAGATCCCAGTCCCTCCCGACATTTGATCTATTGGCCTCTTTTTTGCATGCTTTGCTTAGTTTTTTCCCTCTTATAGACTAGTTTTGAGAGACCCGCCTTCTTGGGTTAAGTTGATGCATTGGTAGCTATTCATTTTCTATTCTTTTAGTCTTATTTACTGCTTTTTTATTTTCCATTACACAGCACACTTTTTCTTTTGCTCTCAAAACGTCTGGGTTTAAAAAATTAAAATTAACGCACGCCACACACTGACCCTAACTGAAGAAGCACCTGGTTAACACCACCTGGCAAAGACTTTAAAATCAATTGTCACTGCACCTCTCTGCCCTTGACCTCACTTGATTTTGTCCGTGCCCTTGTCGGTTTTTTCTTCTTCCTATCATCATTGCGCCCCCAAGGTGCCTTTCCCGGAGACTTCTTGGCCATCACCCTCAGTTTCCGCTTGGTCAACTTCCTCCTTCCCGTCGTTCTCGAGTAATTCCTCCCCTGAGTCCGCACTCCGACTCTTCTTCTAATTGTTCGGGTTCTCCCCCTACTTCTGGTTCTCCCTCTTTTACCTTGACCATGTCTAGTTCAGGACCTAGCCCTAACCCCAGTTCTACCGCTGGGTCCATTTCTAGTGGAACCACTACGGGACCTACCTCGACTACCCCATTACTCCCTTATATGGCCGGCCTCAGTCTCCCCGAGTTCAATCAGCTAATTAATGATCCTATTCGCCACGATGTTAGTTGGCCCGCTATGCCAACCAAGCTCCCCTCCAACATTCCCAAATTCGAAGGCCTTGCTAGTGAAGATCCCTCTAACCATATCTGATCTTTCCACATGTGGTGTTCCTCCAATTCCATCACTGATGACTCCATCCGTCTTCGTTTGTTCCAACGCACGCTCACCTGCGAAGCTTCCAAATGGTATGTTGATCAAGCCACCTCTTCCCATACCACCTTTGCGACCATTGCCCAAGCCTTTCTATCTTATTTCCAGCTCCCCCTCCGATACGACACTAGTACTGAACTCTTAAATTCTTTTCATCAATCCTCTTCGACCCTCCTTTCCGCTCATGTCCAGGAATGGCGGCGAAGACGAAGCTTGTGTCGTGCTCCCCCCTTTGAAGATCGAGTTTACATGGACTGGTTCCTTAGCTCTCTCTTACCTCCCATTGGCAAAGATGTCGCATCCCATTTTCCCCAAACCGAAGAAGCCGCCCTCCAACTAGCCTTGAAGTATGACCTTATCTATGCCCAATCTGGTTATGTTTATATTGTCCTCCCTGATCTTCCCAAACCCGATGGCCCTAATGCCTCAGGGGCATCTCACTCTGCCGACGGTATCGTTGGAGCCCTGTCACATACCTCTGCCCAACCTCTTCTGGGCCATGGTTTTTCTCCAGGGGCCAGCCCCTCCGGCGTTTTTTCCCCTCCAGGTAGCATGTATTCAGGCTACGGCATGCCTCCTCCTTTCACCCACCCTCCTGATTACCCTACTGCTGCCCACCCTACCCCTTATCCATATCCGCAACCCGGTGTCCTAACTCCTCCAGCATTTGGACCTCCCACTCCCTTGCCTTTTCCACCCCCGCAACCGCACTTACTACCCCCTCCAGGGCAAGTATTTGCACAACAGGGGGCACCTAATTTTCCTCCTTCCCAAAGAAGGAGAAGAGGCAATCAATCCGCTTCTGGTAATCGTGGACCCAATCCTTCAAGTATTGATTCGCACACTGTTAACCGGCCACAAGGTTCTCAGCCCAAGCCGAACAGGCCACTTCTCACCAATAATCCTTGTTCGTGTTGCGGTGTCTATGGTCACTACACTCACGATTTTCCATTATTACCACAAATGCGGCAGATGTGGGATTCTCAGGCCACCGTGCAGGGAAAACACTCCTCCCCTCCCTCCCCCACTACTTCTCAACCCGTTGTGTTTACCAATCCTTTCCCTCAACAAGGATTTGTGGCCACTCAACCCCGTCATGCCCCGGTAACCACTCAACCTTCCCCTTCTAGTTCCTATGATTACCAGATTCTCATGATGGCCTCTGACCCACCTCTCACCGTCGACCTCAACCTTCAAACTCGGTCACGTTAGTATTCCACACCTCCCGTTCCATCTGTCTCCGAGTCTCCATCGTCAGGTCCTATAGAGCCTCTATCGACACCCATGGTCCCTTGCAACTCCCTCTGCCCAAAGCCGAGTTTCATCCCAAACCTCCTAAGGGACCATTACACCGAAATGTTGCCTCTGGTCGGGTTTCCCATTCATACAGCATAGTAGATGATCTGGCCTAATCTCCTACCGCCATTTCAACACTAGAACTCCTCCAGTCATGTCCTTCTCAAAAGAGGGCTCTACTATCTACTGTGGGCGCTGTCGATCCTACTGATGACCAATTGATTTTTTTTACACCCGTTAGTCAAAAAATCCCCCTCTTCCTCCTTCGGTTGCTTTCCAAATCCCATTCCAAATCTGAAACACCAATGTTGCTCAGTGTATTATTGATGAGGGGCCATCTACCTGCGTCATGTCCGCTTCGGTTTGGAAACAACTCGGATCCCCTAAACTAGCCCCTTCCACCATCACCCTTTGCACGTGGGATGGCCATGCCTCCCAGCCCATTGGCCTATTTCATAACTGTCCTATCACCCTTTCCGGCAAGACTGTTTGTGTCAACGTTAAAATTATCGACACCCCTCTTGACTACAAGATCCTTTTGGGGCGTAGTTACACTTATTCCATGTCAGTCGTCCCGTCTGCAGTCCACCGCAAGATGTTTTTCGCTCATAATGGCAAGATTTTCACCATTGACCAATTGACCTACCATGAACCAAAATCTCAGACCTCCCCTGAGTCCACCATCTCTACTATCACCAATAAACCAACTGTTGATTCGTTGACCAGTGTTTCCCCTGGCGTCTACAAAGACTCCTCTTTGCTTGGAACATTTCCTGGTCCTCCCCCTCCTCCTGTCTCTGACCCCATCTTAGCAAATGTTTGCATGATGCAATCGTCTTAGGCTGGCCTTCCACAGCCTGCTCCGGCTAGTCAGCAACCTCAATCTCGCCCACCGCCTCCTGCTCCTAGCCCTTCACTTCAGTCAATCGAACCTTTTTCACCCGGCCCTTCCCATCACACTCAGGAACCTCCCTACCCTCCTGATTCAGTTCCCTCATGTCTCCACCATATGGGAGCCATCCCCCCTGGTCACTACCCCGCCGGTGAGATACGTTTCCTTGGTCCCCCCCCCCCCCGGCGTCTATTCGGTCCCCGTCATGGCCACCCTTTCCTTTCCTGATTTAACCATGGGAATTCCCATTTGGTATCTTACTCCTCCAACCGAGACCCCACCAGGCCACCCCAAACCATACATAGTTGTGACACCTCAAAGAGCAACCGATCACCTGCCACCTTTCCGCCACCACAGCGTCTCTAAGACCTCCGCGTTAACCCTCCTAATGCTGCGACAGCTACAGGAAAGAAATGAAAAACTTGCAAGGGGGCATCTAATGACAAGACCACCGCACCTGACCCTACCCCTCCTCCACCTACCAAGCCTTGCGCCTTGTGTGATGGTATCGGTCATCCCACCCATACTTGTCCTGAGTTGCCCCATATCCAACCCATGGTTAAATTCACGTTCCCTGAATCTACGGTCCTTGACATCTTTGTTTCTTCCTCATCCGTAGCCAAGAACCCAAAGACTCTTCGTACCAACAAACCCTGTGCTCTGTGTGGTGTCCATGGCCATCATTCCCACCATTTCCCTCACCTCACGCATTACCGAGCCTCTTTAGAGGTCATTCGCGAGTATGAAGTTGAACAAAATCAATCTGCCTTGCCCATCCTTGCTCAGTATGCATCAAGTTTACTTGAGGATCCCCTGGCTACCATTGACATCCCTCCCCCTGCTGTTGAGATGTTCGAATCTGCTGCTCCTCTCTTATACCTATCATCATCCGCACACCCCTCGGAGTACATCTCCTCTGAATCCACTCTGTCCATTTCGCTTGATCCCCCTTCCGCCACTTTTTCGGGCTCTTTATGTTTCGACCATCTTTTTACTTGTTCCGTTGTCATTTCCCCTAATGACCCGTATGTGCCCTTTCTTCCTCTACCGATGATCTAGGTAGCTTTGCAGCCTCTTATGGTTTCTACCACCTTTCCTTGCCTTCCCATCATCCCGATACTCCCATCCGTATCTATGATGTACTTCGCAACATGAGTCCCCAATTTTCCTCCCTTTTCTTGTCTTGTGATGATATTCTCTCGACCCTCTCATCCACTCATTACCTTGGTTATGCCGATGGCGCTAGTCGCTATTCTCAAAACCTTGCCTCAGCCGCCTGGGCCATTTTTACCCCCTTGCATACCCTTGTCCTTGCAAATGGGATCTACATTGGTACCGCCACCAATAATCAGGCCGAATATGATGCAGTCCGTGGTCTCCTAGCTGACGCTCTCTCCCATCACATCCTCCATTTGCACGTTTATTTAGATTCCCTGTTTATTGTATTACAACTTAATGGCGTCTACCGTGTGCATAATCCTATCCTGTTTAGACAATATTTATGGGTCAAACTTTTGATACGTGAATTTCGATTCATTACATTCAACCACATACCTCGAAGTCAAAATCACTACGTCAATCAAATCGCAAATAATGTTCTAGACTGGCATTTATCACACACAAGACTTAACATTTAAACACCATCAACAAAATGCATATAAATCATATATATCATATAACATGTGTTTTCAGAGTCCACTACTTTGAAGCATATGACATGCCCATAGCATGTTACAAAAAACATAACTACAAAACTGGGGGGCACCACTTGCCCCTACAAAAACACTGGGGGCACCACCTGCCCTACACCTAATCACTCCCTGGAGGATCTCGAGCCAACGGCTCTGCTCCCGCAGCTCGTAGATCACGCACAGTCTGACCGGCCATCGCTATGCGTCACATGATACCTCACCATTTCGAGGGCAGCCCAATACACAACTCTATGTATCGGTCATCTAAATCCTGCCAACCAAACTCTGACACACTGGTCAGTAGTCCCTCACATCTATGACGAATTTCATGCACCAGTGTGGCCATCTCCTCATTCTTTCGTGTCCTCGATCCACTTGCCCCTGTAGCTCCTCCTACTGCAGGACGTCCCATATATCCAGTCGGTTTTACCAGAGCTATATCTGCATTCCAAAAAGGTATAAGGATCAGCACCATGCATACTAGTCACAAAATTTAAAATGCACATAACAGATCAGTTGCTTGTCACTTACCATCGGGTCCCCATACTCGACCAGGTGGAAGCGGCAAGTCCGGATCTACCCAATAACTCATCCCACTATAGGGATAGTCATCTATGTATAATGGCATATGATCCCAATGAGCGAGAACTCTGGTTGGAACACCTGTCCGACCACCCCTCCCCCTCATCTACTCAGTAGCCGTCCCCATCGACGCATCCGGGGCTCTCTCGGGCCCCCATCAGGCAACTGTATACGAGGTCATAAGGTCGGGATCTTCTAAAAGAAGAAAGAGCACAATACCGTCCCGTACGCACAATCGTGATTCACTTGCCGCTTACATAGTGACAGCTATCGTTTCAACGACACCAACATCATCTGGGCCCACCCATAGTAGGTCCCGCCCAGCACACTCTCTACAATCATCATCTGCCCTCCAGTGATGTGATGGAATGCTTGGCTGCCCAAAATCCACAACACGGCTGCTGCCACTGCTTAGGTCTCCAACCTCTCTAGATCCCCAACCGTTATCCGAGTCCCTTTGACTCGGATGCCTGGTAGACAATGTCGCTCAAAAAACTCCATAATGTTACACCCCCATGGTAACACGAGCTGCGTATTCCCCACCATCCCCAATGGTGGGAGACCAGTCAAGAAATAAAGATCTTGGACTGTCAGTTCGATCCTGTGCCCCTGCACTATAAACGTCTCATGATCTGGGTCCCAATAGCTGATAATCCAGGCCAACAAGGGCACCCCAGCTCTCATCAATGGGTTCTCCAAAAATTTCAGAACCCCAAATCTAGCCAGTACACGACGGACACCCTGATCCGCTTGGATTTCCGTCCATAATGTACCTAAGTCTCTCTCTCTCCATTTGATCAATATATCTGCCATATCTACACAAAAACATCATTTTTTCAATCTACAGATCCACAAAACTGCATCTATTCACACCAAAACTGAATCTCAGCCCAAAACAGCATTGAAATCACCTCCCCCTCATAGGTCGCACTTTTCAACAAAAACCTGGGCCGGGTCGCACTTCTCAAGCCCAAACCTGCATCCCAGGTCACAGTTGTTTCCCCAAAAAGTGCGACCCGGCCGTGAGGAAGAAGTAGGGACAGTTACTGAGATTTCAGGCCCTAATCTGAACTTTGAATCCATCAAAAACAAAGAGTAGGATAAGACCTCTTACCTGCAACTAACGAATCACGATTCCAACAGTCGGTTTGTCCGCTACGATCGCCACAAGATTTAGGGCCTTCTCTCCTCTCCACATTCACCAGAGCTACACAATCAAATGAATGATTTTGGAGGGAAAATTCCTTATTAGAAGAAAAACCCATGTTTCTTCTTTCGCCAGCTGCGACCAAACCGTAGCCCCGTTTGACAAACCGTCTGCACCGTTGGAAAGCTCTCACTGAGAACTCAAATTGGTGTTTGTTATTTTTTCATGTTTTGATACTTCACTAGGACACATTTTGTCCATGAAGGATCTTTTCATCTCTTCTCAAAATCGAATTTCTTCACTTACAACACTTGTACCAGGGGCACCACATTGCCTCCTTACTTGTCTTTGTTCGTGTTGATTTTAATCATGAGCTACCCTATTGTACTCATGCTTTTACGGTCCCCCATTGGGCCTTACCTGCATGGCAGCACCGTCGAGACACCCTTGTCTAGAGCATCCAAGTTGAGTCATCATCAGTCATGGAGTCTATCTCGCATCCCTATGTATCCCACTATAGTCCTCCATCCTTCATTGCTTGTTCCCTCTCTCGTGTTTCATATTATGGCCTTCAGTCACATTTTCCCCTATCCCTCATGATATTGTGTCAGTCACTGCCAAGCCATTCATGTCATTTATGGTCTAACAAGGGAAGTCTTCCATCCGCTACTTGGTATCCCTCATTTCATCATCATCATTAGTGTCCGTCTGATTTGTCGCTCCACTATTTTCTCTCATGCCTCAGTTGGGGTTCCCTTATTGCCTCATCTATGGCGGACCTAATTCTGTTGACATCTGCTCATTTACTCCAGAAGTCAAGTCTAGGGGTAGTGTCCCTTGGTTTAAGCTCTTTCCATCTTGATCGTGATCTACACTCTTGATGGTTTAGTGATGCAGAAACAGCTATTGGTGATACCCGGGTGTGTGTGAGATGTCTCAACCCTTATGAGGGGGTGGCCCTGCAGGTAGCCCCCCACATACCCGGATGACTTCTTCATTCCAGCCCTTGATGCAGCTCCTCCTAGTTGATGATATCGGCTTCAGTCGCTTGCAGAGCCTCTTCGATTTGCATGTATCAGTCCGATTTTGCGAGCCCTTCCCCATGTGTAGGGGGCATTTGGGTGTATTTATATCTCATGTACTAAAAAATTATTATGTAAGTCCTGATGATTATTTCAGGCATAGCATGTATGTGGGATTCATCATTCTCGTTTTCTGGCTCATGGTTAGGCCAACACTTGTTTTACTTTTGTGTTTCGTGGTTTTCCGGGCGCTTTATTGTGTGTACTACTATCTCGGCGGGCATAGGTATGCCTCCCCCACCACCTTTAGCATAGGTAACGCTTCATACACTCGGGACTTCTTGCACCTGTAAGTCTCATCTCCTCCAGGTCTAGTCCTTTAGCAATTTCGACTACATTACATTCCTCTCTCTAACTTTCCTTTCGTCATCTAGTGATTGAGTTCTTACAACGTACTTCGGTCATACGATCTGCTCCTAACACTCATACATTGGGGGAAAATCTGTTACACCATTTTTATGGTCATCTAACCTATTATCATTAGATAAACCCAAGTACACCATGTAAGACCAATTTTAACCTAAGTAAAATTGCTTTCACCACATTTGTCTATATTGCATGGTCATATTTAACCCAAAACAAGGAAATCATTTAAATAAATCATTATTTATTTGATTATTTGCTAAGAATAAGTTATTTAAATCATTATTTAAATAATATTCTTAGTTAAATTTGACTAAATCAAATATAAATAATTAAATAAACCATTATTTATTTAATTATATTCCCCTCATTTCCCTTAAATAATAAATAAATAATTTATTTATTTGTTATTTACAAATAAAGGAATTGACCCAAGTCAAAAACCCTTTTCCCTCCAACAAATATAATAAAATATTCCTAAAGGGTGATTCTAGAATGTGATTAATAATATTTTATTCATGCACCGAGTTCTAGAACACCCCAATATTTTGTTATAAATAGAAGGTTTTTCCCCATTCATTAGTCACCTCCATTGCATTAGATCACTCTGGATCTACTCTTGGTCACCATTTTCCATTTTTCTTTATGAACTCCCATTGAGTCCATGTTTGTTTTTCTACACCAATAAGAGAGAGGAATTCTAAATCTGAAACACTGAGGACTTCCAAGAACCCATCCCAGTGAGGAGAACCGGAAAAAACCTTTCTTGTTTTCCTCTTAGGTGCCCCATTCTTTAATATAATACAAACCATTCTTTTAAACGATTTGTTCTTGTCTTGTCTATTGGATGTATGGAGCCATGCTATATTTTATCTGCTTAATGTCTTTTTGTGCTTAGATCTGAATTTATGCAGCAGACTTAAAGATATTTTGCAGCCATAATCGATGTTAGGGCTATTTGTTATGCGTAGCTAAAGTGATATTTTACGACAAAAGATTCATACTAAAATGAAGGGCCTCCGCAAGAGCAAGATCAGGGTGAACATAATCGAGACCTTTGAATAAGTCCATAAAGCTATCTGTAACTGTGTTTATATAATGCACCTCAAGCTACTGGTCGTCATTCATTTTCACTTATTTTCCTAAAGATCATAACAACAAATCCGACTTCCCTTGTTCTACAATGCTTCCAAATCCACAGCTCCAGAGAAGCTTGTCAGAGTCAATTTAAAGAGCACTGCACTCGAAGCCGTCCAATGAAGGTGTAATCTCACCATGAGATCGAACAAGTTTCCTGAGCAGCAGCGAACGACAAATCAGATCTCACCAATTATTACAGAGAAGGTTTACATCACCACGAGATTCCTTCACTTAATTGGAAAACCCCGCGAGTGGATCCCTAGCATCTTTGTAATCACTAGAGTTAATCACGAGTTCTGCTTCAAGCTTCTCCATCGACTATTGTAGAATGCATAACAACTAGCCGCTCATATTCATGTTTGAATTTCCATTATAATCATCAAATCGCTCCAAACAAGGCTCAATAATTAGATCTCATAACTAGATTGCATATTTGGATAATGGTTGAATAATTAAATATATAAAATTAGCACAAAATCAAGCTCATAATCTCCAAATAAATGTCATTCCGTCAATGTCTGACACAACATTTAACAAGAATAGCATTTGCCGCATCAAATGAGTGAGATCCTAGATCTGTAGTGATAGTGTTTTGACCAATTGTTGTTGTGTTCATCTATCAAAATAAATCGATGGATACACTGCAAATCGCATACAGATTACCTGTACTCAGCCTCATAGAGTGGCAACAATGTCTATATCTGTTAGGTCCCTATATTACTAGTATAGTCCTTTATTGTTGTTAGTGTAACCCCCTTATTGTTATTATTGTACCCATGTAACCCCCATATTGTTATTATTGTGCCCTTAAATTATTATTGTTAAGTCGGCTAGGATTACATTGTGGCCCCACTAGGACTACATTGGGCCCCATGGACTCCTATATATAGAAAAGAGGTTTTTAAATTGTATCATCCAAGAATTGTTCATTCATGTAATGTATTGGAGGTTTCCCCCTCGAAGTGGCTTATTTATAAGGCATTGATATCTCTTTTTTTCTATTTTTGGAGCTGGTTTCACAACATTTGGTACCAGAGCTTTGAGATTCTAGGGTTTCGCTGCTCCAAACATGTCATTGTGAAATTTTCGCTATAAATTTTTTTCTACGAAGGTTCAGAATCTGAAATTTATAGAGTGCGAAGCCAAAATCCTGAGGAACATCGTCACAAAATTTTAGATCTTGGTTTGCAATATTTTTGGAGATATGATCTGTGCAAGTTAGGTCATTTTGTAGGCTCCTCAATTTAACCTAAACAGGTCACTGTGGTATTTTCGTAATAATTTTTTTCTACGAAGGTTCAGAAGCTGAAATTTTGAGAGTGTGAAGCTGAAATCCTGAGGAATAGTGTTGCAAAATTTCAGATATTGGTTTTCAATATTTTTGGAGATATGATTTGTGGATGTGAGGGCTTTTTCAGGTTTCTGAATTTCATCTTAAAGAGGTGATCGTGGGAAAATATTCATAGCTCTCTTTCTGAGCATCTGATTGGAATGCTGTAAAAAGTGGCCACAATTAAACAGACTATATTTTTTGGTCTATCAATTTTAGAGCCAAAGGAGGAAACAGTGAGACATGGCAAGTCATACAAGTTTTCTCTATTGAACTAGTCCAAAATTGGGTCATTGTGGGAGATTTGACATAACGTTGCCTTGAAGAATCCAAATCAGATCATACCTGTGGAATTTGAAAGAAGCTTCAGAGGGCTACTACAGGGCTAAATTTCAGATATTTAGGATCTATAATTATAGAGATAATTCAATTTCAATATTGAGATCCTCAAAAGAAAGTAAAAGGTGTGTATTTTTTTTCCGAATTGCATAAGTCTTGTTTGAAGAATCAATTTGAATTGATTCCAAGGGCATATTGTAGAATATATATCAGTATTGGATTCTAAAATGGCCCCTAAAAATAATTCAACACCCATTAAGCCTTTAGAAGGCTCTACTATGACTCATGAAGACGAAGAATGGCAACATGACATATCAAAATTACAAGAGCAAGTGCAACAACAAATTTCGCTCTCGCAAAGAACAACAAAAAATGAAATGGAAGTTTTGAAGAAAGGCATGGAAACTAAGATGGATGGTTTGAAGAAAGGCGTGGAAGATAAGATGAATGGTTTGGAAGCTAAGATGGATGGCATGGAAGTGGGCATGGAAGCTAAGATGGATGACATGGAAGCTAAGATCGATGAAAAAATGAAAGAAAACATGGAAAACATGAAGAAGGATCTAAAAGTAGACATCGAAGGTTTGGAAAACTTGATACAAGAAATTTTCCCTAATGGTGAAAAGATAGTAGAGGAAACTCATGATGAGAACAAAATAAATGTTAATCGTGATTTCATAAACTCTAATGTTGGAGGCAAGAACCACCATATTCCAAAAATGGATATGAGGAAGTTTGATGGAAAGGATCCTGTAACATGGATACTAAAAATGGAGCAATATTTTGATCTCCATAATGTGCAAAACACACAAAAGGTACGCATTGCAACTTTACATTTAGAACAAAATACATTTGTATGGTATCGATGGCTTTGCTCCCGTAAAAAAATTGTCACTTGGTCAATTTTTACGGAGGAAATGATAGCACATTATGATGATACAAAGAGAAACACCTTCTTTAGCCAATTGATAAATCTCAAACAAAAGGGTTTAGTGGGGCAGCACATTGAGGACTTACAAAAATTGAATATAAGGGTAACTGATATTCCAGAGGAACACATGATTGATCTCTTCATAGGCACTTTAAAGGATAACATCCAACATGAAGTTCGCGTTTTGGAACCCGATTCATTGGAGAAGACATTCAGGTTGGCAATAAAAATTGAATGTAAAATTATGGCGACAAGGAAGCCTACCACTCACTTCTATAAAGAAGGAAGTGTTGCTACGCCTAGATTTCCACAACCTACAAGGTTGACACCACAACAATTGGAAGAAAAGAGAGAAAAATGGCTTTGCTATAGTTGTGATAGCAAATACACTAAAGGTCATAAGTGTGCTGAGAAGAAATTATTTTACATAGATTGTGAAGAGGAAGAAGAAAATGAACAAGAAGAGGATATACACCAAGAAACAGCCCTAGAAGAGGAAGAAATGAGTCTGACCATATCGTGTAATGCATTGGAAGGAATTGCCACTCCTCAAACTCTCAAGATAGAAGGACATATCAAGAAGAAAAAGGTAATAGTGTTGATTGATTCAGGTAGCACCCATAATTTTATTCATTGTAAGGTAGACAAGGAATTGAATTGTTTCCTGTACCTAGCACCAGAATGTCAAGTGATGGTTGCAAATGGAGGAACTATAAATTGCTCTGGAAAATGCCATAATATCAAGCTAACCATGGGGGAATATGTATTGACTAGTCCAATGCTTTCCATTCCTATGGAAGGTGCTGATGTTGTACTAGGAGTACAATGGTTACAATCTTTGGGGACGGTAGCTTTTAATTTTCAAGAACTTTTCTTGAAATTTTTTTCAGAAGGAAAGGAAGTCGAATTACTGGGTATTGCGGGGAAGCCAGGAAGGATAATAAGCTCTAATGTCATGACAAAGCTTCTAAAGAAAGAACAGCGAGGCGTAATTGCACAATTATGCTCATTAGAAGTTCCAACATCAAAATCATCTATTTCTGCAGATCTCCAACAAGTCTTGGACAATCATTCCAAGGTGTTTGAAACTCCCAAAGGACTCCCACCTATTCGTGATCATGATCATGCTATTCATTTGATTCCAGAAGTGTTCCTCCAAACATCAGGCCTTATATATATCCTTACGTCCAAAAGAGCGAAATTGAACGTATGATTGCAGAAATGTTAGAGGCGGGTATAATTCAACCTAGTCAAAGTTCTTTCTCTGCTCCTGTAGTATTGGTACACAAGAAGGATGGATCATGGCGAATGTGTCCGGATTATAGGGAGCTCAATAAGCTCAATGATCGTGGAGCTGTGACTGTGTGTCGTAAAATGGTCAAAAATGAAAGTGCTCTTAACTGGTTTGAACCTGAGGACGGATAGTGCTCGTCTTCTCGATTCCGGCTACCACACCCGGCTCGAAAAAATGGTCTCCGTATGCAAAAGTTATTCAAGTTCAAAGTTTTGTTTAATTTCAATTAAAAAAGGGCAAATTGGACTTTGAAAATTTTATTAAAAGAACATGTCTCCACGAAATATTGAAGGAATATTCTCGTGAATATTCCGTGTATTTCGGGAATATTCCCGTACGCCAATCATACGGCACCACGTGGCTAGCCCGGAGGCCGCCACGTGGCCCCAAGAACGAAGTTGAAATGGCGTTTTAAAATTTTATTCGGCTAGGGCGGATTCGAACCCCCGACCGCATGTTTATTAACACAGCGTTTTACTGTTGGGCCACGGGCTTTGTTGTTGTTATATGGGCGGACAGAGTTATATTTATCGCGTTTGGTTGAATGGGCGGGGCCCGGAAGGGGGCCAGCCCCCGATGCATAGGACCCTCCGGCGGAACCACGTTCCAGTTTTATCGGCGCACAATTCAAAACGTGCGGATTAACCAACTTTGGTTTAAACGTTATGTAGTGGGTTTTTCAAATAAACGTTTTGTATTAAATTAAAACGTTGAAACAGTTGTTATAACCGCCGAACCGTATGTGATCCATATGAACACGTCACATAACATTAATTGCCAACGTTTAACTGTGCGGCCTTTTCTGGTGGTTCCGCCCCTATTTTGGTGCTTGTTGCTATTTTAGCGCCCCTATCTGCAGTCTCTCCACAATTGGTGGAGTTTCCTAAGGTGAAACTGGCAGTTTAGTTTTTTGGGCATAACTTCTGCTAGGAGAGGCCTTTGAAGACGAATTTTTTTTTGATTAGGGGTCTCTTCGAACTTCTGAAGCCATTGGCACAGGTTTCACAGCCATCTGAGGCCGTTTGCAGGTGATTTTACTCCGTGGAAGTTCCAGGAGTCACTATGGCCAAATCAGAGTGGGAGATGCATTGGGAATTGTGCAGCCAGTTTATGTGGAACGAAGGTCATTCCTGAAGGTTTTCAGAATTCTGAATCCATTTCTACAGCTCGTTTTTCCTTTTGAGGAATTCTTCTCACTGTTTAGCTTCAGGGAAGCTTTCAGGGCCAAGAGGGCCATTTCAGTGTTGGAGCTGTTTGGGGACTATGTTCTTCCATTTTTGGTGATTCAAAAGCCTGTTTCTGATATTTTCGACCTTCTGAGTTGAATGGAAGAGGTTTCAGAACCAATTGAGGTCATCTTCACCTCGAAATTCTCCCTGCAAGTCTAAAGGGCCACCAAGGACAATTGGGGAAAAGTACTGTAGCAGGTACAAATTTCACTGTTTAGTGTTTGGGAAAGAGCATGTTCAGCTAATTCCTATCTTCTGATTCTGTATTTACAGTCAGATCTGTCTTTCGAGACATTCTTATTCTTGTATTAGCCTTTGTAGCATTTTTAATACAAGAGGACAAGCTTAGTTTGAGAGGCTTGGTCCAGCAGATGTAGCCCAGAGAAGGGGGTGAACTGCTTATCATTTTGATGTCTTTATTTGCTGAAGATGATATGCTAAACAAAACTGATATAAATTGTTAAACAAAAAATATACATAACTTTCATATACACATAATCACCTACTCAGCTGCAGAAAGTTATTTGTCTTATTCCGCAAGACATCAAATTTCAAGTATGTGAATGTCAAAGACTTCTAAGTGTTTACATGTTATTTCCTTAGGCAGAGTCTGTAGAGGGCCAGGTAGCCTCCGGATTCATCCTTTCCTAGAAAGGTGAAACATCCGGTGAATGCCCCTACAGTCCATCTCTGTATAGGAAATAGTTTGTTCTCACATTTTCAGAGGTCACTTGGAGTGTATAGCTCAATTTGAAATTATGGGAAATGGATACCTTGCACCCTCAAACAAGTACATTCCATTTTCGGATCACTCACCATTAAAGATAAATTTCTCATTCCTGTGATCGATGAATTATCGGATGAATTACATGGAGCAATTTATTTTACCAAGTTGGATCTTCGTTCAGGATATCATCAAATTAGAATGAAGACTGAAGATATTCCAAAAACAACATTTCGAACTCATGAGGGTCATTATGAATTTTTGGTTATGCCTTTTGGCCTTACCAATGCACCTTCTACATTTCAAGGGTTGATGAATTCCATTTTCAAACCCTTCCTTAGAAAATTTGTGCTAGTATCTTTTGATGATATACTAATCTACAACAGGTCTTGGAAGGATCATGTTGAACATGTTGACAGGGTACTCAAACTATTGCAGGAGAAACAATTATATGCAAAAACATCCAAATGTTTCTTTGGAGTGCAAGAGGTGGAATATCTGGGTCATATTATATCTCATGAGGGTGTTAAAGTAGACCCTAACAAAATTAAAGCCATTAAGGAATGGAAAGTCCCCACGACCATAAAGCAGTTGCGAGGATTTCTCGGGTTAACAGGGTATTATCACAAGTTTGTTAAGAATTATGGGAGAATAGCATCACCTCTAACAACATTATTGAAGAAAGATGCATTTTCATGGACTCCTGAAGCAACTAAGGCCTTTGAACATCTTAAAGAGGCAATGTGCCTAGCACCAGCCTTAGCTACGCCAGACTTCACAAAAACCTTTATTGTGGAATGTGATGCCTCAGGAAATGGAATTGGTGTTGTTTTAATGCAAGAAGGAAGACCCATTGCTTTTGAAGGTCGTCCAATCAAAGGAAAGTATTTACAGAAACCTATTTATGAGAAGGAAATGTTAGCAATACTGCATGCACTAAAGAAATGGCGAACTTACCTAATGGGAAGACACTTCAAGGTAAAAACTGATCATGATAGTCTTAAACACTTTTTGGAACAAAGACTATCTTCGGAAGAGCAGCAAAAATGGGTCACAAAGATGTTGGGTTATGACTTTGAAATAATCTACAAAAAAGGAAAGCTTAATGTTGTTGCAGAGGCACTCTCAAGAAAGAATGAAGAGGTGGAAGCATTGCTTTGTGCCATTTCTATTATCCAACCAGATTGGATAACCGAAGCAAGAGATGAATGGAAGAAGGACAAAGATGTATGGACACTCATTCAAAAGTTGCAGCAAGATCCTAGTACATCCGATACATTTAGTTGGAAAAATGATTCCTTATGGTACAAAGATCGCTTATATCTTTGTAAGAATTCCAAACTAAAACAAAAGATTCTTCTGGAATTGCACACTTCTCCTTTAGGAGGACACTCAGGATTTTTAAAAACTTACCACAGGGTGAAGAAAGATTTTTTTTGGGATGGCCTTAAATCTGATATTAAAAAGTTTGTGGCGGAATGTTTGGTTTGCCAGCAGAATAAAGTGGAGACAATTAAGACCCCCGGACTTCTACAACCTTTATCCATTCCAAGTCAACGTTGGGAGGAGATTTCAATGGATTTTATCACAGGTTTACCTAAGTCCGAAGGAAAGAGTGTCATCATGGTGGTAGTTGATAGACTTACCAAGCATGCACACTTTTGTGCATTATCTCATCCATTTAAAGCAAGTACAGTTGCTACTACATTTATGGACAGAATTCAAAAGCTACATGGAAGCCCAAGGGTTATTGTGAGCGACAGAGATCCCATTTTTACCGGAAATTTTTGGACGGAGTTATTTTCTTGTTTGGGTACTCAATTAGCTCATAGCTCATCTTATCATCCTCAATCTGATGGTCAAACTGAGATATTAAATAAATTTTTGGAAGGATATCTTCGTTGTTTTGTATCTGATAAACAAACACAATGGGTCAAGTGGTTACCTCTCGCTGAATGGTGGTATAACACTTCTTTCCATACTGCAGCAAAAATGACCCCATTTATGGCACTTTATGGATATCATCCACCATCGATCACATCATCTTTAAGGGAAAATTCGAAGGTTCAAGCAGTGGAAGATCACATCGAGCATCAGCAAGAAGTTCTCCAACTCTTAAAGGATAACCTGAATTTGGCACAAAATTGAATGAAACAACAGGAAGATCAACATCGCAGCGAGAGAAGTTTTGATGTAGGAGATTGGGTATTTTTACGGCTACAACCATACAAACAAATGTCCCTCAAGCAAGCAAAGAAGGATAATAAATTATCGCCAAAGTACTATGGTCCTTACAAGGTGTTGCAAAAGATTGGTACTATGGCATACAAATTGGAGCTTCCTGCTTCTTCGCGAGTACATCCAGTTTTCCATGTTTCATGCTTAAAGAAGGTTATAGGTGAAAATCTTCCAGATCAAACAGTATTGCCAGAACTTGATGGGGAAGGGAAAATCATATTGGAACCTGAAGCAGTCATGGAAAAAAGAACTCGACAACTACGGAATCGATCAATTTGAGAGTATCTCATCAAGTGGAAGAACTTACCCACTGAAGATTCTACATGGGAGGATGAGAATTTTATACAGAAGCACCCAGAGCTACTCAAGCATTGAGGACAACACTTTTTTGAAGGAGAGGGGCATGTTAGGTCCCTATATTACTAGTATAGTCCCTTATTGTTGTTAGTGTAACCCCCTTATTGTTATTATTGTACCCCTGTAACCCCCATATTGTTATTATTGTGCCCTTAAATTATTATTGTTAGGTCGGCTAGGATTACATTGTGGCCCCACTAGGATTACACCCACTAGGATTACATTGGGCCCCATGCAATCCTATATATAGAAAGGAGGTTTTGTAATTTGTATCATCCAATAATTGTTCATTCATGTAACGTATTAGAGGTTGCCCCCTCGATGTGGCTTATTTATAAGGCATTGATATCTCTTTCTTTCTATTTTTGGAGATGGTTTCACAACAATATCTCGACGACTTAAGTTGGAAAGGGTTAAGCTGCACGACAAAATTCAAAGAAAATTTAGTAGCGATAGTGTCCAAAGCTATGGTCATCATGAGAAGCAACGAATAACTCATACGTGTAGTCGTAGAGAATATGCAAGTGAAGTCGAAGACATTGAGTGCAATGGCTTAATGGTGGTGGCAATTACAGTAGAAAACATGCTTGGACACTGTTCGTTTGAAGGCATAGAGGAGGGTTGCAGTGTACTAAACGAGAGAAAAATGGAAATAGGTTTGTAGGTTTAACACTCGGCCCATATGCGTGTTTTTTTTTTTTTTTTTGGGTTTATTTCATTTTTTTTTAATTTATTTGTTTATTAATTTTTTTTTATTTTGTTAATGTTTTTATTATTTTTATTGAGTTTTTTTTTTGTTTTAATGTTTGGTGCACATTTTATTATTGTTCGTTTAAAAAAAAACTATGTGTTGATTTGTTTTGGATGGCTATTTTTTTTTTTTTAGTTTTAAATGAGTTTGTTGTTTTATATTTTAGAAATATAAAAAAAATAGAATCTTTTCCTAGAAATAATACAAGAGAAGATTTTTTTATTAGGACTCAAATGATCGATAGCAGATCTGCAATTAAATTTCTGGCAAGATTTTTTATTATTATTTTTTTAAATAATTTAATAGATTTTCTGATCTTCCTGATCGCTAGAAGCGCAGGAAGAGAGCATAGTAATTTCTTGATTTTTTTTTTATTTACGCATGTTAGCGTGGATGAATAATAAACACAATCAAGATTTGCGACAAAACCTCGCATTGTCTATACTCTTTCTGCAATGTCGAGGGGGCGTTTAGATTCTCAGAGGGAAAAGCCTTCTAATAATCAAGCTCCTAGCTTACCCGTGATACAGAAACAAGATATAGAAATGTGATGATGAAGCAGCTCTTACTGTGCCACTGAATTTATTCATTTATTCATAATGATTTATTTATTTTTATAAGAAAAAACAAGACTAAAAGAAAATTCTACGAGATCTTGTTTTATTTATTTTTTAATCTATTTTACATTAACTTGAAATATGTGCTATTTTCTAAGTAAAATTATGCTTCCAATGAAGCCATCTACGGACTAAGAATTTGAAATGCTCACATAAAGATTTAAAATTTTTACCTTATGATTTGCAAGAATGTGAGTAACATGTCTTATTTTTGGAGTTTGTGCAAGGTTCTTTTAGAACCAGTCTTCAAGATTATTCTTTTTCTCAAAAAAGTACCTGTTTAACATATTCAAATTTCTCATCCGTAGATGAATTAGTAAGAAATGGGGGGTTTAAAACTGAATTTGAAACTAACTAAGTATGAAAATAAAAATAAAAAAGCTCAACTTAAACTCCTTTATGAAGATCCTGTTGTCACCAGGTTTCACAAGTTAGTCCATAAAAAGAAATTGCAATAAAAATGGCTTCCTAAGTCTATCTCTAAATCATCCTCCCTGGTAACGATGCCAAAATGTTTGGTCTAAAATGCGGATGCAAATTAGATTTTCATTTACTATCAATCCGGGTAAGTAAACTTTGAGGATCATCCAATATATATGGACTTAGAGACAAACTAAACTAAGCTAGGTGAAGAAATGCCAAAGCTCCCTTACAGGAGGTTGTTCATTAGGATCTCCAACACCTATTTAGTTGTTTAATCAGAATGAAATCTAAAGACATTGTGACAAGTGTAATAAATATTAAATCTCCCTTACAGGAGAATGTTCATTAATATTTCTAATCATCTTAATCATCAAACTATTTAAACTAATGAAATTAAAGCACTTAAACCTAATTCTGATTGATTTCATGAAATGTTAAAGCTCTCTTACAAGAGATTATTCACTTATGTCTCAAGAATATAAATCAGAGACTTAAACTAATGAAATCAAACATTAAATAACAAATCAGATTCATTGAAGGAAACATTATTACTTTCTTACGAAAGGTCATTCATTAACATTACAAACATATGAACCTAATAATTTAATATAATGAAATTCACAAAGAAACATAAAATAAAAGCATACTAAAATAAAAGTGTACTTGCTAGGCAATGGGGATCCTTCCAAGGATTCACAAGCACACGAAAAGAAAAGTCAAATGTAGAGGATAAAAGAAGCTCCGTCTTATTCATCATCAATTGCAAATTGAAATTACAACCATTACAATGATTCTCCAATCTAACTTCTCATTAACAACCTATAAGATACTAAGATTACAAAAATGAAGACTAAGACTACAAACGAAGATTACAAATGAAGGAGATAACACTCCTATTTATACAAAAGCTATGATAACAAACTCATAAATGTAAATCCACTATTCCCTCCTTTGTCCCACATATTTCTCAACCAATGGTGACACATAACCCTATCCTCCATGATCTCCTCCATGAGGTCCATGATCTCCTCAAATTCGAATTTGATCATAGAGTGGCACATAAAGATGCCTAGGAAGCTTCTTTTGTACCTACACATGTCAACAAACTCATTCTAATTGTTAGGTATAAGTATAAGCATATTATTTTCTAAAGTTTAACCACAAATCCACTTTAAAATGTTAATAATTAATAAACTTTGGAAAAACATAGTTATCACCCAATGATGAGGTAAATGTAATGATGTGGAGGTGGAATTAAGGTGACATGAAGGTAATATGGAAGTAATGTGAAGGTATTGGTGAATAATGGAGTGAGAATAAGGACTATTTTGAGACCCAACAATAGGATTAACCAAAGCTTGACTCAGTTGGTTAACCACATAGAAAATATCTAGTCTGATGTTCACTTGATACATTAGCGAACCCACTAATTGTCGATAGACAGGAGTATCCACTACCTCTCCAGAAGTAGCATCCTCTTTCCTCCAGTTTCCTGGAAGAGGAGTATCCATGGGTTTGCAGCCCTTCATGTGAAACTTACTCAGTATATCCCTTGCATACTTGCCTTGAGACACAAAAATTTCACCATCTCGCTGCCATATTTCCAATCCAAGGAAATAATGAAGGAGACCCATATCCTTCATCTCGAACTCCTTTGCAAGATCCTCCTTACATGAGTGTATCAGCTACCCATCACTAGTCAATATTAAATCATCAACATAAATAAAATTGATTAAAATCTTACTGGCTCCACCACAATTTGGTATAGGTTTGCATCTGCTTCACTTTTGGTGAAGCCCAGTCGGGTGAAATAGTTGTCTATCCGAGTGTACCAAGCACGGGGTGCTTTCTTTAGCCCATACAATTCTCTTTTGAGTAAACACACATGCGATTCAATATTGAATATCTCAAAACCTTCAAGCTACTCTATGTACACCTCTTCCTCAATGATCCCATTGAGAAATACAGTCTTCACATCCATCTGATGAATGCATCAGCCCATCTGCGCTGAGAGAGCAAGGATGGTCCTTATGGAAGAATACCTTGCGATAAGTTCAAAGGTCTCTTCATAATCTATCCCCTCGATCTGTGAGAAGCCTCGGGCAACAAATATGGCCTTTTATTTCTCAAAACTCCCATCAGTAGCTTGCTTTAACTTGTAGATCCATCTCGAACCTACCACTGATTTATCAAACGACCTTGGAAAAATTTCCCAAGAACTGTTTTTAACAATGGAGTCATACTCCTCCACCATTGCATCTACCCATGTGGGCTCCTACACTACTTCCTAAAAGGAATATGGTTCATTCACAATACATTTTCTCATGAGAGCCATGTATCCAGTAAATAAGTTAGGAGACTATATTTGTCTACGATGTGAACTAGGGGCTCCTACATTCTGTGAAGCATCAAGTCTCAACCTATTAGCTTCCATGGAATTCCTTCTACTAGTTCTGATGGTTGGCTCTGCATGAGTGGACTCCTCCACTCCATGAACCTCCTCATGTGACTGATCCACATCTAGAGACTCATCTTTGGGAACCAGCAGTTCCTCCTCCGCATACAAGTCCAACTCCCTCTTAAGCGACAACTGCATGGCTTTCTCCTCATCGAATTTTATATCTCGTCGCATAACAATCATCTTACTGTTAGGAAAATAAACATGATAATTTTGGGGTGTTTCTATGTACCCCACAAAAATCCCAACTTCAGCAGTCAACTCTAGCTTCTTCTTGGCATTCTTGGTCACATGCACATAAACAGATGAGCCAAAAATATTAAGTGTGAAACATCCGTTTTCTTACCAGTGAAAGCTTCTTCAGGTGTACTCATGCAGAGTACTCTATGAGGACAGCAATTTTGCACACAAAATGCAGTGTTGCATGGTTCCGCCCACAAATGCATTGGTAAGCCCTGATCATGCAACGTCACTCGTGTTGCACCCATGATCGTTTTGTTCTTCCTCTCTGTGACCCCATTTTTTTTTGTGTTATGAGGCGCTATGAGTTCTCTTCGAATTCCTTCTTTGCTACAGAAGTTATTGAATTTATTAGAGATGTATTCTCCACCATTATTTCTCCTAAGAGCCTTCACTTTCTTCCCCCACTCTTTCTCCACCAATGCCTTAAACTCACAGAACTTTGAGAATGTTTTATACTTTTTCTGCATGAAGAAGATCCATCATTTATAAGAAAAGTCATTAGCAAAAATAACATAGTACTTATGTTTTGATATTGAAGCAACCGAGAACTATCCACACGCATCTGTGTATACTATCTCAAGGATCCCCGAAGCATGGTTGTCCTTCTCATGAAAGGTGGAGTTTACATAAGTCCCCATGGTGCAACCCTTGTACTAATCTAACTGAGCAAGTGTTTCTATTGGAATTCCAACAGATATTTTCTGCATGTCTTTCAAGGCTCCATGATGAAGATGGCCCAATCGCCTATGCCATAATTCACCCTCATCCCAACTCACCACTTTTTCCGCCTTTCCCATCATGGAAGCGCATCCATCTACCTCCAGCTTGTAGATATTCTTAACTCAAATCCTTATCCTCTTGGCTTAACCAATTGTTTTAGGTCACAGGAAAGCTTTTCCATCACTGAAAACAACATCATAGCCTCTGTCCTCCAACATTGCGACTGAGACCAAATTTTTCTTCAAACCTGGAACATGCATAACATCTTTCAATTGAAATGGTTTACCTAACTCCCTCTGAAAGTTAATGATACCAATCATGGTAGCACTGTACCATCCATCGTCGCCCATCTCTATATGCATCTACAGATCTTTCTCCTCCAAGTCATTGAAAATTTCCTTATCTCCTGTCATGTGAAAGGAAGTGCCACTATCCAAATACCACACCAATCCCAATGCACTTGACACCATGCATGTGATCAAAGAGAAGTGAAGCTAAAATTGTGAGAAAAGGGCCTCACCAGCTGTAGCTCCAATAGCCTTCTTGTTCTTCTTCTTTTGTGGATAGTTAGTAGCAAGATTCCCATGTTCATGACAGTGAAAAAACTTCACCTTAGACATATCTAGCTTCTTTCCTTTATACTCGGATTTAGAAAGTAATTTCTTCCCCTTCCCTTTCTTTGCCTTGGTAGCCAAAGAGAAATATTTTTCATCATCATTCTTTGATGAAGAGACATCTTTGGTGTTCCACCTGAACTCCTCCTGCAGCAGATCTGACCACAGTCGTTCCCAATCCGAAATTTTTTCTCGTCCGTTGACAGATTCTTCATAACTATGCCAACTCTTAGGAATTCCCAAGAGAGCCAGTCTCACCAAATAATCATTAGCAACATTTATTCCCACACTCCCCACTTCATCCCGACATTGGACAAACTTCGTGAGATACTTTGGAATGCAGTTGCCCTTTTTCATCTTGATCTTCCTTAGCTTATCTTTGAGCACCAATTTCCTATGGTCGTTGTTGTTTTGGAAAAGATCCATCAAAGCTTTACACATAGCATATGGTGTGGCTTTCCCATGGAGGCTTGAGACAATGTGGTCTCATACTCCCTCTAACAGGATCCTCCTCGCCTTTGCCACTTTCCTTTTCCATGCATCAATATTGGCAGCATCTGACGAAGTAGGCTTAGGAACATCATTCTCAATGAATTAATTCAAGCCATTATCTTTGAGTACTACCTCCATCCTTTCCTTCCAAGAAATGTATTTCGAGATTCCCTTGATTGAATACTCTAACCTCAATCCATTGAAAGTCATTTCGATCTTGAATCAGCTGTAGCACCAAGAAATTATTTCTGCAAATTCAAATTCTTTCCACCAACAAACTCAACTCCTTCTTCACTACTGCAATCTCCTGTGCTTTGATACCATGTAGAAATTTAATACAAAATTCATGTATATCCTAGATTCTCTTAATCTAACAATATGTTGTTGTTAAATACAAAATCTCTTCTACAAATCTTGGTGGAATTTAAAACACAATTGACAATCACAATATCATGAAGAAAGATCAATCACACATAACACAGATAATTTACCAGGGAAAGCTTATAGTTAAAAACCCCAATATATTCTATTATGTATTATATCATGGATCATGAAAAAATTACATACAAATCTCTAATCCAAGAGCTCTCAGTACATGAGCTAACTGTCTCACACTATCATACAAAAATTGGCAAGTTCCTTAGCCAATTTACTGTCTCCAGACAACCTGCTCTCCATTGCGCAATCCTAGCTGATAGCAATCCCTAAATGAGTGGAATCATGCCTGCCTTGACTGCGCAATCCTCATGGGCACATCCAATGTATGTGTGGTTGCATGTGTGCAACCGGATAATGTCACAACTGATAGTTTACTTCCCTTTCACCTAGAACTCAACTCGGTCTCCACTGGATC
Organism: Pinus albicaulis; assembly: GCA_034641835.2. Lineage (NCBI taxonomy): Eukaryota > Viridiplantae > Streptophyta > Pinopsida > Pinales > Pinaceae > Pinus > Pinus albicaulis. The sequence goes on along the minus strand of CM076574.1, from coordinate 1,241,543,410 downwards.
TAACATGCATGAAGTTAATAATAGTAAATCTTCAGTTGCATGTGAGACCACTGATTGTGAATTAATTAATAATAAATTCTCTTGATCTCTCACTAGTGTATCTTCAGTTACAACTAGCAAAACTGAGTTTAACTCACTTAACTGATTTAAACTAATTTTCAACTTGCATAACTTCACTTCCAACTCTGTTACAACTTCGAATCACTCAGTTACAACTAATTCAACCTGTGTGTCCCACCAACCAACCTCTTAACTCGAAATTATTTTAGCTAACTGATTTTCCAATTCAGTTAACCATTTCCAAGTGCTCATTGAGAATAGAATATAGTTTATTGTCCAACTAATTTTAAGGGATAATAATAGTCGACATGCATCTTTGAATATAATTTTCACATACATCTATAAATAGATATGCATCTATAAATATAATTTTATCATGCATATATAAATATACATCCACCTAAAAATAGCTTGAAGCTCCATCCTAGTGTAGGTGCTTAATTTTCACTAGGATATTCTTGTTGAATCTCAACACACTGATAACACTATTCCTCTTGGAAGTCAAGGTGCATTCTTAGCCCTCGGATCACCAAACTTATCCAATTTCCCATAACATGGCCAACCATTCGTATCCTCATGGACATACATGTTGTATGTAATAATGGCAACCCCTAGTCTGGAAACAATTTATTTCACGATGAAATGGCACCCACATCCTCTCTTATGAATATTTTGTCATCGCTTTCTTATAGGAGGATCCAGAGTGGTTGTGTTATCGTCTGGTCCATAAGAACCACGATAGACAAAATAAAAGTTTTATATTTAACCCCTCACACTAGACTTATCAAGGACCTCATTTGATCTTTCTAGATGTTGAATAAACTTACAAGGTGCATCAAGGTTCAGTTCTTCCCCCTTGATGAAGTCTAGTACTCTCGAATATGGAATGAGTGCAACACGATCAACATATTTATCTATTCTAAGAATTTCACTCCACATCAAATCAATCTCAGAAAACACTCTCTTCTCACTTAATTCTTGTACTTATTTATCCAAAATAAAACTCTACTTTGACCTCTCTTCATTGCGCTTGGTATTCTTACTTTTGAATATGTAGAAATGGATCTCTCAGTGACAGACTTCATGGTGATTTCATCATGAAAACAATTTAAAAACCTCACATTCACACTTCCTGATATGGGGTAAAAGGATCCATATCCATGTTGATGTGGCCATAGGATCACATTATATACATGAACATTGAAATCCCAATTATGTTCATAGTGATACCATGAGTAGCAATACTTTGTTGAATACAAAACTAGAGGTCAAGCTAACATAGTTTAATGTGAGGGAAAAGCATAAATCCCATGCAATATTGGGTACATGAATCCTAAATACCTTTCACACAAGTTAGTGACCACAAAATCTAACATTGATGCCTTCGGTATTGTTTTGTTTGATATTTTATCAATACATACTCTCATTATAATGAATGGAACAAAAATTCAATTGGTTGAAACCAAAGGCCCTCTATCGGAAGATAGCAATCCAACATAATAATTGAAGGGCTATATGGATCCTTCATTACATAAAATATATTCCATAGAAAAGGCTCTAGCAATCGTGTACCCATTTATGTAAATAAAGAGAAACAACTAGCAGGATGTTGTAATCCTAGAGATAATTCATGGTTGCAAGGGTAATAGTTCCCAAGACATCTAACAAAATTGATAAATATTTTAAAACATAAGGCCGAAAGGATAGACCATGAGAACAACAATGAGTGTTCTAATTATTAACCCTATCTTTACAACCAGATTGGCCAAGATAAATGATTGTTGCATAAATTTGATTATAAAGGTGACTATAAGAAGGATGAATATGAATAGAGTTTAATAACTCAGGAAATTAAGAATATGAGTTCTAACCCTACAAAAATAATATTGAAAATTCCAAAGGTATGGAGGAATTTCTAGCATGGTGGAGTTCCCATTAATAGATTATAAAACTAAAATATGAGTACCATTCAAATTAAATTCACAATCATAACTTAAAAATATTTTCTACTACATTAAAATCATACTAGTAGAAGAAAAAACATCAATGAATGATAAAACATTAAAGGAAAAACAATTTTGCAATACCCCAAGAACTGGAATCAAAAGTGTCTTTATTATTTAGTTTTGAGAGAGATTTCTTCATTACATAATATCACAATTAACATACTCTGAACCCCTCCAAAATGTTTATTTTGGACTTGTATTTCTCCCTTATCCTAATTGTATAATCAATTATAAAAAATAACCCTTCAAACAATTACAAAATTGTTTCTAAGCTTATAAAAGGTTACAAAATTAAATGAAAGTAATATCATATATATGTGTGTGTGTGTGTGTGTGTGTGATATATATACATATAATTTGACTTTCCATCTAAGTATAAAAACCATGCTTAAAATGAAATGATGGAAGTTGAAATTTGTGTGGGTCCTAGCTTCATTGTGCATATGTCATCAAACCTTTGAGTTTTTTTGTGAAACCAAAAACCTCCTTGCACTAGGTCCCTTCATTGGTTTCAAAAAAATTGAAGGAGGGTGTCACAGTTAAGTTGGACCATCGATTTGATGATGAGTGGTTGGAATAAACCATTTTGTGGCATCCTCAAGTCCCTTTAAACTTCACTTGTGAAGTTCCATCGCAAAACCATTGGATCTAGACATAATTGTTGTGGTTCATTGATTTTTTCTTTACTTGCAAGAAATATAAGGTACCTTGTGTGAAAAACTTGTGCCTCCAAAATTTCTTGTGGTGTTATCAACTCATTGAAATTTGCAGTGCTGGACTCATGTGTCATGTATCTGAAAATTTGATTTTTCAAATGATTTATCCACCAGAGATACAATATTAGAGTGATATCAAAGATTCATCATCCAATTTATTGAAAAATACTCCAAGAACTGCTCCTATGCTACAAATTCAATATAGAATGCATTCATAGCTTGAGATATCCCATCTTAGTAATGACAAGAATTCATGATTTCACCCAAAATTATAAACATATTTCTAGAATTTTTTCCATAAGTGACCAAATTGTACACATTCTTTGACCATAAAGTTCCATACACAGAGAAAAAATCAAGATCCTGTTATAACACTTATTACATCAATGTCAACCAATGCATCATCTGTAATGAAGGCATTTATTGTCCATCTAGGTTGAACTTGTCAAACTCTCTTCATGAGTGCTAGGAACATTGTGAGATGTCAGAATATATTATGTGTTGAGATAACCCATGCAACAGGAAGATAATTTTGTTGTGTGTCAGACATGTGCAAGGTATACCATTGATACCCATATTTGTTTTTCCATAAGTAAACACTTGTTGAGTCTTTTTTGTGCGATTGAAACTTAGCTTTGGATAAATGATTACAAATTTTGATGATGTGCCTCTGGAACAAATTACCCTCCTAATTAATTTTTAGCCCAACATCCTATCTTCCCTCTACAACCTCCAGAATATGTTGCTCATAAACCAAATTGATTGGCAATCCAAAATTATACATCGCCTCCAATGATAAGACCATTCCTCTTGGAAGTGAAAGTGAATTCTTAGCCCTCAAATCACCAGACATATCCAATTCCCCATGACATGGCTAGCCATTCTTGTCCTCGTGGAAATACATGTTGTATTAATTATGGAAGCCCCTGGTTGGAAACCATTTCTTTCACAATGAAATGGCACCCACATCCTATATTATGGATATTTTGTTGTCACTTTCTTATAGGAGGATCCATAGTGGTAATTTATTATCTGGTCCATAAGAAAAATGATATACATAATAAAAATTTGATCTTGAACCCCTCACCTTTGGACTTATCAAGGACCTCATTACATCTTGTCGAATGTTGAATAAACTTACAAGGTGCATCACGGTTCATTTCTTCCCCCTTAATGAATATTTTGTTGTCGCTTTCTTATAGGAGGATCCATAGTGGTCATTTATCATCTATTCCATAAGAAAAATGATAGACAAAATAAAAATTTGATCTTGAACCTCTCACACTGGACTTATCAAGGGCCTCATTAATCTTGTCAGAAATTGAATAAACTTACAAGGTGCATCACGATTCATTTCTTCCCCCTTGGTGAAGTCTAGTACTCTGGAATATGTAATGAGCACAACACGGTAGACAGATTTATCCCTTTTACTAATTTCACTCCACATCAAATCAGTCTGAGAAAACACTTTCTTCTCACTTAAGTCTTGTACTTGTTGTTCCAAGATAAAACTCTACTTTGAACTTCGCTTCATTGTGCTTGGTATTCTGGATTTTGAATATGCATAAATGGATCTCTCAGTGACTAACCTCATGTTGATTTTATCGTGAAAACAATTTCAAAACCTCACATTCACACTTCCTGATATGGGGTAAAAGGATCCATATCCATGTTGATGTGGCCATGGGATCATAATATATGCATGAACATTGACAACCTAGTTATGTTCACAGTGACATCATGAGAAACAATACGTTGTTGGATACAAAATTGAAGGTGAAGATAAAAAAATTTAATGTGAGGACCAAACATAAATCCCATGCCATCCTAGGTACATGACTCCTGAATACCTTTCACACAGTTTAGTGACCAAAAAGTTGACATTAATGCATTCGACATTTTTTTTTGATATTCTATCAAGGCATACTCTTATTATAATGAAGGGAACACAAATTCGCTTGACTGAAACCAAAGGCCCTTTTTCGGAAGCTGTTAGTCCAAAAAAATAATTTAAGTGCTAAACGGATCCTTCCTGACATAAAGTATATTCCATATACTAGACTCTAGCAGTCATGTACCCATTTCTATAAATGAAGAGAAACAACTAGCAAGAACACAGAGATGACATCATTCACCTTGATCGATCCAATATTGTAGTTTATGAACCCTTTGGTGCTTTCTAGATCATGGAATCGGGCCTTGACTTGGAGATCTGCATAGATATTTTGGGAGGTTTTGTGCCTTTGACTCTTTTCTTCAATTACCTGATTTTTTTTTTAATGTTGTGCTTCCTTTTAATATGCCTATATGGAATATATCCCACACCATTCACATAAAAATGCTATTTAAGGTTTTACATTGATCGGGGTCCATAACACATGATGACATGTTGTGTACAACATTGGCCCCTTCGTGGGTTCCTCCCTTGGTTTGGTTATTTACCTATAGATTGGGTCTAACGCCCAATAATTATCTTAATAAAAATAACTTTTGATCATAATAAAAATAACCAAATAAATTTGTATCAATATTAAAAATAACCTCTTTGATAAAAGGTAGAGAGAAAAAAAAAATCTCTTAAAAACCGAAATTTGTAAAAATAAAATAAAATAACCTTAATTATCTTAATAAAAATAACATTTTATCCAAATTTGCACCAATTTAAAAATAAAAATAACCTTTTTGATAAAAGATTTGGACCAAATTAAAAATAAAAATAACCTCTTTGATAAAAGATTTGGACCAAATTAAAAGTAAAATTAACCTCTTTGATAAAAGATTTGCACCAAATTAAAAATGAAAATAACCTTTTTGATAAAAGGTCGAGAGAAAAAAAAAATCTCTTAAAACTAATTTGCAATTAAATAAAAATAGCATATAAATCATTAAACTATTAAACCCTCTTTGATAAAGAATCTGAAAAAAAATCTCTTAAAAACCCAAATTTGCACCAAATTCAATAAAAAAAACCACTTTGATAAAAGGTCGAGATAAAAAAATTCTCTTAAAAACACATTGTTTTCTCTTAGAAACCCAAATTTGCACAAAATTCAATAAAAATAACCTCTTTGATAAAAGGTCGAGAGAAAAAAATTTGCACCAAATTCAAATAACCTCTTTGTATAAAACGCTGAGAGAGAGGAAAAATCCTCTTAAAAACCAAAAGTCAACATTTATTTTTACAAAAATTCTGAAAATTGACATGTCTACAATGGGAATTTTGTCCTCCAAGTAAATGCATCATTATTTCAAGATTTGACGCTCATAGCCTTGGAATATTTAGCTAAAACAGAGAAGACAATGGAAATGATACAAAGGTATTTCTATTAACAAGGTTCCAATGGGACGTCAATATGTATATCAAATTGTGCACTGCCCATGCCATTGTTGAACCTATGTTTTCCTCCATTTAAATCCATCATTATTTCAAGATTTGATGCTCATAGCCTTGCAAGATTTAGCTAAAATAGAGAAGACAATAGAAATGATACAAGTCAATATCATCAAAATGAAAGTAGTGGTTTTCTCTAACAAAAGAAATAATAACGAACATAAGTTCTACTTTGAGGGCAGCATTCTTGAGGAAGTTGCGAATTACAAATACCTCAGAATTGACATCAACATAAATCTAAGGTGGGGTGGATGTAGAAAGAAAAGAACTTTGGGGGGGATGAAATGCATTTTATGCTCTTAAAAATAGGTGTAAAGAGGCAGAGTTATGGGATTGGAAAACCACTCTAACTCTTTTTGGGCTTCTAGTGATTTCGGTGATTCTCTACGGCTGTGACCTGTGGGCCAATAGTACATCCGACATGCAGTGGAAGCAAATTCAGAAAATTCTAAAGCATTTGATCACAAACAAATTCAAAACTAAAAGTGCATTTCCATATGCTATCTTGTTAAGTAAAACATGGGCAACTCCTATTGAAGCAATGGCTATGATACAGGTCATATGGTATTTTTAAAAAATTGAGCAAATGGAAGAGGGAATATGGCCTAAGGTTGTGTTTAATGACATATTATGCACAAGAAAGAAAACTTGGAGGCGACAAAATAACAAATGGTTTAGCAAATGGGGCATTTGCTTGAGCATGTGTCCCACAAACAGTTAAGAGATAAAATATTTTGTTATGGATAAGTTTCACAAATATACTTGGGAGAAGGAGTTAGGGAGAAAAAAAAAAGTATTATATTGAAGAGTTTAATCCCTCCCATAATCATCAACAAAAAGCGTACATAGGGGCCAATATTTCTTGGAGAGCCAAAATTCTGATCGCACAATTAAGGTCTAATTCACATCAACTCTGTTGTGAAACAGGGTGCTGGAAAAGGTCAAAAGAAATGTGGGAGGAAAGAGTATGTATTTTTTTCTCTTCCAGAAAAGTGAAAACAGAAAAGCATTTCATTGTAGAATGTGAGGCCTTCAAAGACAACAGGGAAAGGTATGCAGATATTTTGGCAGCTAGCTCTAGGGATATTATATTCTGCAAGGGCTTTGTTAAAAACTTGGGCGAGCTTATTGTGAAACTGCACAGAAAAAACACAGAGTACAAGAGCCAGATAGAGGAGCAATCTGTCCCATAGGCTATATTTATCCTTGTGGACGTTAAAATAACTTCTTCTTCTTCTTCTTCTACAAAGTACTTCTATTAGCAAGGCTTTTTGGGACACCAATATGTTTATCAAATTGTGCACTACCCATGCCATTGCTAAACCTATCATCAAGAGGTAGGGGTTGTACATTTCTTTGTTTACCTTGGATAGGCTCTAAGAATCCATATCAATAGACTACATGTCATGCCTACCTTCAACCAAGTACAAAGTCAACTATGTATTTGTGTTTGTTAATTGATTCTTCAAGATGGTTATTTTAACACTTTGCAAGAAGCATATCACAATAGAGATCATTGCCCAACTATTCTTTTAATGTGTTTGAGCTCATTTCAGACTTCCATAAATTATTATTTTACCTAAAAATAATAAGTTCATAAATAATTTTGAATACATCTTTTAGTGAATAATAAATACTAAATTTCTCAACCACTTTCCAACCCAAAACTAATTAATAAATATAAAATATTCAATATAACAATTATGAATATCTTTAAAATTTACACCTAACATCTATACACATTATATGAGAGTCATCCTTATATTCCACATAATTACAGCAAAATCCATTCATAGATAATTTATTGGCCATAATGTTTCTTTTATTTTTATTAGTCATAATAAAAATTAAAAAAAAAAAGAAATTATATGTTTATATTCTTAAAATTAAAGAAAAGATGAAAAATAAATAAGATTTTGAAATAAAGTAATAAACTCGAACTTATATTATATTTAAAAGTGTCATTGATTTCTTTTAAACTATGTTACCCTCGGTCTTTTGGGCGTGGCATTTTCAATGGAAACTAGAAGCGTTTTAAATTTTCTTTTAATAAATGAAATTGGGAGTTTTCTTTTATGACGTTCGGCGTTCGTGACATCTGGTTTGGTTGGAATCTCGAAACGGTTTTTAATTTGATTTTTAATTAAATGAGTTTGGAATTTTTTTTTTAATATCTCCGACTTCGTGATACCCTATTTATGGTTGTTGCCTCTTGTGTTGCAATAAAGTGTTTTTAGTTTTATTTTTCTTTTGTTATGGAAATTTATTTTTGAAAATTTGAATGTGAAAATTGATTATTATATATTTATAAAAAATAATTGTGCTTAGAGGCTTAATACAGTTCCAAAGCATTAACTTAATCTTGAATTTTATATAACATAAATATTTAGATTATATATAATTTTTTTAACTTATTAATGGGCTGAGATTAACTATTAAAATACAACTATGTGTTATTTATATAATTTGAATCGATAATAAATTATGTACGTGAATTTGAATGGATCATAAATTTACCTTTAACAAAAAAATTTACCACAATGAATTTCCAAATTAAGTAAAATTTTAAACATCTTTACTCTTTACTAAAGTCAATATCATTTCCTAAATCAAAGGAAAAGAGTTAATTCAACACAAACAATCAAAATCCAAAATCTTTTAATATTTTTTTTAATTAAATATTTGTAAAATGAACCTTTAAAAAGAAAACCCATATTCTATGGATTAATTAAAATATTTAAAGACATAAATATAAAAAAAAAATTATATTTACTCCATAAACCTTTTTATATTTAAAAAAACTTTAAAAAAAAGGTTTTATTTAGATGAAGCCTATGGGACGAATACCATGGGACAAATACCATAGTAAATAAAAGAGGTATGGTAAATAAATAAAAATATAAATAAACCAGAGGTATGGTAAGTAAATAAAACCTCTTTTCATATTTACTCCATAATCTGCTTTATATTTAAGGATATTTATGTTCATTAATTTACATAACTAAGAAGAAATAGAGAGAGAGAGAGTGATAAGGAAGAGATGGAGAGAGAGTGTGTATATTTAGGGGTGAGATAAAGAGACAAAATAAGATGTACGGAAAGAAGGGGGGAGAGAAGGAGAGAGGGAGGGATATAGTAATATAGTTGGAGAGAGAGAGAGAGGTAGAAAGAGAGAGAGAAAGAAAGGGAGATGGGGGAAGAGAGAGGATTAGAGAGAGGGAGGGAGAGGGGGAGAGAGAGAGAGATGGGGGGAGAGAGAGTATTGGAGGGAAAAGAGAGAGGGTGGTAGGAGAGAAAGGGAGAGAGAGGAAGGATGAGAGAGAGGAGGAGAGTGATGGAGAAAGAGAGATTATTGGAAGAGAGAGAGAGAGATCAAGGAAGAGAGAGGTATTTAGGGGAGAGAGAGAGAGAAAGGAAGGACGAGAGAGAGGACTTGAGAGAGAGGGATTGATAAGAGAGATGGAGTTGGAGGGGGAGATGTAGGAAATAAGAAATATAGAGAGTGAGAAGCAGAGAGAGAGAAGGAGTGACAAGGGAGAGACAGAGATAGAGCATGTATGTTTGGGGCTGAGATAAAGAGACAAATAAGGAGAGATGGAGATAAAGGGGGAGAAGGAGATATAAGGAGAGAGGGAGGGATATAGTAACATAGTTGGTGGGTGAAGAGAGAGAGATAGAGGGAGAGAGAGATGGGAGAGAAAGGGAAAGAGAGGAAGAAAGTCCTTGATTTCTTTGAGTAAATGCATTGATTTAGTGTAGATGTTGTTTTCTAGAGAGAGAGAGAGAGTGAGTGATAAGGAAGATGAAAGGGAAGGAAGGATAAGGAGTAAGAAGATATTATGAAGAGTAAGAATGGAGAAGATAGAGATATAGATGGAAGGTGAAGAGAGGGAAGAAGAGAGAGATGGGGAGAGGGGGTGATTGAAAAAGAGATTGATATATATGGAGTACGAGAGCGCGTGTGTTTAGGGGGGGTGAGATAGAGAGACAAAAAAGAATAGATGGAGGGGGATATAGATATGGATGGAGGGTGGAGAGAGGGAGGAATATTTCTCGCACTAGATGGATTGATATAAGTGGAGATGATGATTTCTAATCCTATTTGATTATTTGCACTAGATGCCTCGATTTTAGTGTAGATATTTATTTCTAATGATATTTGATTACTTGCACTAGATGCATTGATTTCAGTGTAGGTGGTGATTTCTAATACAATTTGATTGCTTGCATTGAATGTGTTGATTTCAATTTAGATGTCAATTTATAATTATATTTGATTACTTGCACTAGATGACTTAATTTCAATGTAGATGATTTCTAATCCTATTTGATTGTTTGCACTAAATGCATTGATTTCGGTGTAGATGGCGATTTCTAATCCTATTTGATTTCTTTGAGTAAATGCATTGATTTCAGTGTAGATGTTGGTTCCTAGAGAGAGAGAGAGTGAGTGATAAGGAAGATGGAGAGAGAGAGAGAGAGGAGAAAAGGAGGAAAGAGAGATATTAGCGGGGGAGAGGGAGAGAAGGGGAAGAGAGGGAAGAAGAGAGAGATGGGGAGAGAGGGTAATTGAAAAAGAGAATGATATATATGGAGTGCGAGAGCGTGTGTTTTTAGGGGGTGAGATAGAGACAAAAAAAAAGAGATGGATGGGGATATAGATATGGATGGAGGGTGGAAAGAGGGAAGAATATTTCTTGCACTAGATGGATTGATTTAAGTGGAGATGGTGATTTATAATCCTATTTGATTATTTTCACTAGATGCATCGATTTTAAGTGTAGATATTTATTTCTAGTGATATTTGATTACTTGCACTAGATGCACTGATTTTAGTGTAGGTGGTGATTTATAATACAGTTTGATTTCTTGCACTGAATATGTTGATTTTAATTTATATGTCGATTTATAATTGTATTTGGTTACTTACACTAGATGAATTGATTTCAATGTAGATTATTTCTAATCCTATTTGATTGTTTGCACTAAATGCATTGATTTCGGTGTAGATGGTGATTTCTAATCCTATTTTATTTCTTTGAGTAAATGCATTGATTTCAGTGTAGATGTTGGTTTCTAATCTTATTTGATTGCTTGCATTAGGTGCATTGATTTCAATGTAGAAGTTATTTTCTAATCTTATTTGATTGCTTGTATTAAATGCATTGATTTCAATGTATATGTTGATTTATGATTTGATGTAATTGGATATATGACGGTACATTAAATTTAAAGAGATTGGATTAACAATATGCATTGATTTTAGTGTAAGCACAAAATGTTATTAACAATGTACATATATTTTTGTATTATAGTAGTTTAACCTATTAATATTGGAGAACAAGAGAGACAAGGTGTCATGTTTACTACAACAGCTCGAGCTAAAGATTTAAATGGTTTACGATTTAAATTTTCTTGTTCATATAATCGATATGAAAATATAACAAAACTAACAAGGCTCGCAATAAGAATAGTAGAAGAAAATAGTTTGAGATTGATCACAATGAAGACTATTTGTAACGTGAGCACATTCTTCTTATTCACATTTTCTATCTTTCAACACTATTATTTTCACTTTGCATTCAAAAAAATTATTTCATCATTTTTCATCATTATAGTTATTAACAATATTTATCATCTCAATAAAGAGAGGTAACTAAGAAAAAATAAAAATAAAATGACCAAGTTAATCTCAGAAATATTTAGCATATTCAAAATGATTATATTAATATTTGTTATATTTACATATTATTGATAAAATTAATAATATCTTCGATAGATTTTCCTTGTGACTGCAGATTGAAACTAGCCTAGATCCATCTTAACTCTAGGATATATCAAGCAGGACAAATTCTCTTGAGGTGAAAACCTTTTCTCAAGTTTTGCACTCAAAAAAAGGGGTTGCACGTCCAAAGATTTGATCCCTCTCGACGCTTGATAGATCCAGAGTTAACATGGATCTAGGCTAGTATTTATTCAAATAATTTAAAATTATGGATGAAAAATGATAAATTTAATAAATTAAAATTTTAAATATATTAGAGATAGATATTTATTTTTTATTAAATAAGATTAATTATTGAATATTTTTTTTTAATAATGAAACATATTAAAAAGGAGTTGTCTAACGAGACAGAGGAATTGTCCGGACAGCTAAAATTGGCCTGAATCCAAGTAAATTTTTTTTAAGAAATCTTACAGTAACAGTGTTTTAATCATGATTTTGATAGGGGAAATGGAGTCAACACCATAAAAAACCTCTGAGGCACCCAAAATATTAAATTTTGATAGTTATAAAGTAGATTTACAAAAATCCCTGCCAGATTTTCTTAAAATCTTACTAGAATTTCCATGATTTTCAGGGCGAAAAAGCAGTCTAGTTAGACTATGGCTATTAGATATTATTGTTGAGATTACTTGTATTGATTAAATCATTAATTTATGATTATATCTATGAGTATTAATTTGAATTAACCATTATCTCATGATTTGAAATATTCCATTTAGCACTCATTGCATTAGATGGTACTTATCGGGGTGAAGAAGTAGATATTAGAGTTAATTAGAGAAATGTATTGTTCCAATGCATTCTTTTGGAGAGTCACATTTGAAGTAATTGTGAGCTTTAAACTCACATAGGTTTTCTCGTCTAGTTGTAATAGCTTGTTATGGATATCTATCATACTTATTCCATTACTATAAATATGGTATTCTATTGTGTGTTTGGATACATATCCGATAAATAATAAGATCTCTCCTGTTGATATTTTGTTAGTGTTCTTGTCTTTTTATTTGGTATTATAGCCTAGATTTAGAGTGAAAGTGATCATTTTATTGAGATCATGGTCACACTACACTACCCAATATTTATTGGGAGAAAAATAGATTGGGCCATTATTACTTTAGAAGTGGTGTCATTCTAAAAAATGTGTGACATTGTATTAAAATATAGTAGGGGAAATCACATATGTATGAATTTTATATCGAATTATATGTGCATGTGTCTATGTTTGGAATCACAATTTTCTTTAGACCAAAATCCGCAAGTGTTAATCAATGATCACATCGCCAGAGATAAGCATCCACTAGAGGCGGTTACTCCATGTCGTGAAACAAACAGGGAGCGTTAGTTTATCCAATGTCCAATAATATCCACCCAATGCGAGTTAGGTGTGTATCAAACTCGTGACCTACTCTCTGATTCCACTTGTGTGAAATCACGATTTTCGTTAGACCAAAACCTGCAAGTGTTAGTCAAGGATTGCATCACCATAGATAAGGATCCATGAGAGGCGATTAGTCCATGTTGCGAAACACACAAGGAGTGTTCGTTTATCCAATATCAAATAGTCTAACACATCAATTTGATGTTTATTCTAAGGAAATAATGGTGCATGTCCACTTTCTCCATTACTTCATTGGAATAAACATCAGATTCATGTGTTAGATACATGCACCACCTGACTTTCTTAAAATTCTAAATGATAATGAAAAGCCTAGAAAAAGAGAACATATTGAAGCACTTCCACTAAGTTGTCATCACTGTGTTCATATGTCATTTCTATAATTTATTGAATGAACTATGCCATTACGGTAGGAGGTGAACCCAAGCTTCCATTGACACTATGTTGTTGTTAGAGGAGGAATTTGAAAATGTAGAGGAGAGGCACTAACGAATCAAGAAGATTAATTTCCCATTATAGCATTGGAGGTCATATATTTTGGATCTACTAAACCCAAAAGGATTCAGTTCATATAGCTCTAGATTCAATCTATTGATTATCCACAATTATCCACAATGGATAAACTAGGCCATCAATCAACAAAAAAGTAGAGTCAAGCGTAGTGTTGGAGAAGCCATCGAGACATGCATCTACCAGTGATCAAAGGAGATCCACTAGAGGACTTGATTCAGTGTCTGAATATCTACATTTGGTAATTAAATACAAATTGAAGAGAAACCCTAAGTGGATTTGATCACGTGAAAGAGTCACTACATTAAAGGAAAGATAAGCTTGTGAGAGAGAGCTTCATATTTGGTTTACATCAAGTGTTGTTATTTTGGAGAGTTAATGAAGTTATGCAAAAGAGAGGATAAAGAGGAGGGAATACATAGATAGTGCTTCCCAAGATGCTCAATTGGAGAAAATAGCCTGCAAAATAGTTTTCATAAACATATGTGTATGGAATCCTTTCTACCTTAATTACACGTTAAAATTCCCCCTTCTATTAAAATAATAAGTTGGTTCGATCCAAAACATGTTCTATTCAATTTATATCCATTTCAAACTCGAATAAAAGAGAACGATTAATAGTGTCTACTTCCTTGATAGCTTTTTATAAGTTTAATATACTAAAGTGTTTGAATTTCGACTATTGTGGGTATGACAACATCCATTTATTTTAATGTATTTACAATGTTATCGTCGTGAACCTATAGGTATACTTATAGGCATTGCAGGGATGAACCTACCCAACATGCCTTTGGCTTGAAAAATTTCCACAAGATATATTAAACCTTATAAAAATATTTTCATTTCATAAATAAATGCACATGATATTCTTCATATTCCTTACACAAAATGCATCACTTTGGAAAAACCGACCCAAGCCTCATCAAATTATCCTATGTGAGTAATTTTCAATGGATGGCCAACCAAGCAGTAAGTTTAGTTTTCAAAGGGGAATTTACTCCCTATATTACTTTCCACCACCACCATTTTTTCTCGTTGAAAGAATCTTTGAACCAAGATCTATAAGTAAGCTTCATAGTGAAATATCATGTGTGTGGATTTCTAGTCCAACACAACATATCCAGAATGTCTTCCCTTATATACGCATGATTCTCAATTATCATACTAATAAAATTTTCCCATTCCACCACCAGTAGCCATTCCAAAAGTAGGGACCCAAAGGTGGCTAAATATGTTTTGAGCCTTCAAAGAACAAATTTCATCACTAAAAATTGTTGGCTTTTGAAGACTCCTTGAAGGCCTTCTGCCTTTTGTCCAAAATCCTCATTGTTGTTCTCATAACATACTCTGAAATTTCTGCTGAAATACAAAGAGGAAACTGCTGCAAAGCCATCCCTTTTCCCTTTCTCCCACTCGAAATTAACCTTCTTTTCCTTTCCCTTTTTTCCATATTTTTCCTCTATTATTCATCTTTTCCTTTCTTCCCTTCATAAATCACCCTTCCCATGGTTAAAAACTCACTTTTTAACCCTTTCGGCACCCTTTGTTTCCATTAAAAACCGTGAAAAATCATAAAAATACAAGTCTTTTTATGGACCTAAGCCCCTTGGGCTAAGCCCTAAACCACTTCCCCAATACGCCCTCATCATAAAAACCAAGCGCCAAACCCATGAAGCGCTGATCGAATCGAAAAGATTCAAGTGTGCATGTTTGTGAACCATTTCAAAATATCGATTGCGATCAGCCCCTTTGTCCTAGACCCCCGATCATATTATTATTTTCATATAACCCTGAGCCCGCCCTCGGCGCTTAAACCTTGTGAATATTTCATTTCCGACCCTTTTTCCTTTGTAAACCCAAAAACCCACTTTCCGAAGTTTTAAGTTAAAAACTTAAAATCACGTGTTTAAATAAAATGGGTTGATCAAAAAGACTGATCGCGCAATCATGATCGAAGAATTTAAAATGGGTTGATCAAAAAGACCGGGCCCGAATGTTTCGATTACGATTGGCCCTAGTTATATAAAGCCCGGGCCCATGGCACTCCATACACCCAGTGGCCCCGCAATCAGGCGCCAGCCTATCATATATATATTCCGCCCATTTCACTCAAAACCTTGTTTTTTATTGAAATTTATGGGTTTCTTACGAAGTACAAGGGTCTCGCCGGTGCAAGAAAACAAAGGATCTAGACCGTCGGTCTAGACCCAATCGAATGGTTATCGCCCAATCGAAATGTTCCAATCGGAATGTTTCAATCGAAATGTTTCGATCGGAATGTTTCAATCACAATGTTCCCAATCGCATACTTTATATCTGTTCCCCCGATCGGCCATCCCCCGATTCACTCTCTGCCGTCGATCTGATCTGCAGATCAACGGACAGCGCTTAATCGCCTTCTCCCCTCCCGATTGCGCAATCGCATCGGAGTTTTATTTTCAATCGCATCCCCTTTTCTGCCACCTCCGATTGAGACCCTCTGATTAGATCTGGACCGTCCACGTGTCCGGATCGGACGGTCCAAAACTACTCCTCCTTATTCTTCTCCCGCTATCCTTTTTGCCTCATCTACACAAATCTCCACCGTTGGTTGCCTTCATCCAATGGCTACGTTCCTCCCCGCCATCTGAAGCAGTTTAAACCTATTTCCGTAGGATTTCTTAACTATTTTTGTGTTTTGCAGGTGTTTTAATGGTTTTCCATTGTATAATGAAAGAAAGACGAGTGTTTGGAAAGACGTTTCCTGCGCCTTCGACCTGTTAAAGAGAACCATTCACACGGTTGGATTCAATGATTTGTCAATGTTTCATGAGCATTGATGCCGAAAAGCCCAGTGCGGCCTGCACATCGACAAGACACTGTTTTAATTCAAAAACAGTTAAAGAGTATCAGTTTGAAGACAGAACACAGCAATTGAAGATTGAAGATGGTTTTATGGGGATTACGGCTAAGACCGTTATCAAAAGCCTAATCCCCAATCTAAAACACAGTTTAAAGGAAAAACCTAAAGTGTTTCATCAGACAGAAAGCCTCCACCGCCACATCTGAGGCAAATTGATTCCTCAGCTACCACCGAGCCACCTGTCGCCTCAAACCTTTCAAAACAGAGGCCGAAGTTATTGAAGGAAATCAGATATTCGCCTCCAGCGTAGCCAGGGAGTTACTTCTGCAAGGAAATCAATGCAGAAAATATCTGCAGAGTTACTCCAGACATTACATAAAGCCTCAAAGTCAAATAAAGCTCCCACCGAGCTTAATCCATAAATGTAAAGCAGTTAATACAGTGTTCCACCTGTGAAATTCTTCATCGAGCCTCTCAAAGGGCCGAGAAGTCTTGAACCTGTATTAATTATCCTGAGAGATATTTTCTCAGATCACCTCCTCATTCTTCTATAAATACCTCAGAACTAGATGAGAAATTGTTGGTTGCAGAACTTTGAAATACACTTGAGCTCGAGACTTCTATTTGTACATAGTGTTCACTGGCCCTTGAAGCTCTGTTTGTGCTAGAGTAGTTAGGCTGAATAGTGAAGATGATTGCTGAACTGAAACATTGGAATTGAAGATTGTAACTGGTTTGACATCAATATAAAAGCTGTTTCTTGGGATCCTGGTCTTTATCACTGGTGAAGTGCTTCTTTCTTTGTTAATCGTTTTCCTTCTATGTATGCCATATTGTTCATTTTCCCTCTGTAAAGAAAAATTTAAACAGGGTTAGGATTTTCTGTATATCAGTAACCTTCTCTGGCTTAGAAATCTTTATCTTAATGTTTTCTTCAGATTTTTTTATTTAAGAATGATTCAATACAGTTTAAACAGTTAGGAATTTTGGCGTTCCCTCGTCCTTCTGTTTGCTCAAACATTGTTCTCGAATGTTATTTCCATTATTTGCTATTAAAGTTAGACTAGAGAAGATATGGTTTGCCCTAATTCCTAGATTCTTTTCTCCAAAGGCAGATTCTGAAAGTTTCCCTGGGTGTTGACTGAAAGCAGACTAGGTTTAAAAGTACTTTATCTGATCTTAAGTTACACTCTGTTTTTCTTATGTGTTTTCATACTTTCTGAAGGTAATTATGAGGATTACTGGATTGTTTGTCAATTAAGCTGCTTTAATAAGAACTTGCCCAAGAAGTCCATGGTTAGCCCTGTCCTTGGTTGGTTTTAAAACAGTTACTTAAGAGGCTTTTCTTGTTTGGACTGACTATAAATCCTCTGAGAAATTATTATCAGTTTCCATCCCTCCAACATTTTAATGTTTCCATTC